>JADRCD010019811.1:0-12904 GCA_019843815.1 Montemys delectorum
GTGTGTGTGTGTGTGTGTGTGTGTGTGTGTGTGTGTGTGTGTGTATGTGTGTGTGTGTATGTGTGTGTATGTGTGTGTGTATATGTGTGTGTGTGTATGTGTGTGTGCGTATGTGTGTGTGTATGTGTGTGTGTGTGTGTATGTGTGTGTGTGTATGTGTGTGTGTGTATGTGTGTGTGTGTGTGTGTGTGTGTGTGTGTGTGTGTGTGCGAAAGTGCCCATGCATTGTTGTTATTGTTTATGATGATGATGATGATGACCTGGTGTTTGCATCCAACGTTTATGTGCATATTCTTTTGAAATTGTTTACTACAGCTTCACTATAATCCCTTAAAAAGCATCAAAAAGAGTGGATTCTAAAACCTCCTTAAACAACTGCCTTCTTTCTCAATTGATAAGACCAGCCCATGGATTAGCTGATGCTCTAGAGAGCTAATCTGTTTATTCCCCAGTTACACATGGCCACAATAGCTTCTTTTAAGTTAGGATAGATTTCCATGCATGAAGTGGAGAAAGTTACTATAGAAATGTAATTACTATTCCCCTAGAAATCCAGATGCCTGCAGAGTCAGTTATTGTGTGGAAATCCTGAAGCTCCTGTGAAACTCATACTCTCTGTTCTATGTCCCATTCATTGGAGATTTTTGACAAATGATGTCCCTTCTCTGTATTCACCTTTCCTTTCTGAATTAGAAAGTACAATAATCAAAAAATATTGTACTGTATCAACTTTGGCAGTAGAACTATTTACCCAGAAATCTTTAACAGAGTTTAACCAGTCAGGCGCTTGCAATAAGGAAGAGCTTCACGGGACCTATGTCTTGGTCAACAACTAACAATAAACTCAAAGATCCTCTGTCAGCCTCAGACCTAGAGCATTGTTACAGAATCTGGCACCTTTAGATTTCACAAGTTTTGAGGCAATTGCCATGTAAAGCAATTCAAACGGTGTTAGTTCATGGTGGGAGGTAAGTAAACAGAAGGTTGTTGGGAGAGAAGAGGGAAAGATTGAGATTTAGTCAGACTCTAATCAACTTAGCTTTCCTGAGTCAAAGTGCTTTATATGTTAGGGAAGCCTGTCCTGCATTCCCTAGCCCCTTAATCATTATCACCTGAGCTATTATTCTGGCTAGCAGAGGGCAGCAACCACCACAGAATGCTACTCAACTTTCTACCTCACAGTGTCTCTTTGATCAGTAAGTTAGCTGTTGGAAACCCCTTAGTTCTAGTCTGTTGCACAGCAACAGATGAATGAGACAAACAGAAGAGTTTGAGGATTGAAGGGAGGAAAAGGAGAGGAAAATAATGCAATTGCATTTCAAATAGAAGTATATTTTTAAAAAGAACTTGAGAGTGATGACGGAGGCCAGAGCCATCGATCTCCTGGGGCCACATGAAGCACCTGACTGCCATAGACAGAACAAAACATCTCTTTGAAAACTTGCCCAATTGTTTTCCTTTCTCTAGCCAGAGGACAATCCCTGTGGAAGGCTCTGGGAAATGGCTCCATTTCTTTGGCACTACAGGACTTCAAGGAACTTTCCAGAAACAACAAAAGAAACAAGAAGGGAAAGCAATGAGCAAGCACCACAACTAAAGATGCCCAACCACAAAGTCATTTATATTAGAGTCGGCCCCTAAAAGTTTGACTGTTCAGTTATAGTGGTAAATCATGAAAGGCAGAAATATGACCAGTATTTCCATCAACCAAATCGTTTTAAAACTGAAATTAGATTCCTGATGGAGTGTGTATTTGCAAGCCTGGAGAAAATTTATATAAAATCATCTGTAACAATGCACAGGTGCATTTATTCTTAGCTGTGCTAGTATTTGTAGCAATGAAAAAATGAATCGTAGCCCAACAAAAATCTCCATGGGTCACTGGTTAAACCAAGACGTCAGACAGCAAAATGTCTGTCATAAATTTCCATATCTTCTTTTTCAAAGTTTATTTTTGGATTTAACTTGTGTTGCTGAATCCCTGACTACTTTACTCTGTAGGAAATATTTTTTAAAAAGAGAGAAATTCAGATGGTCTGTACATTCTCCTTTGTTAAAGAAAATAGGTGCTCTCTTCATGCCAAAAGGCATTTGCTAATTTCTCTTTATCTATGCTTTTAAAAGTATCTATAAATTTTTTCTTCCTGTTTTGGAGTAGGAGAATGTTTTGGTTCATAGTAGAAAGGTGTGTCTACTTAAAATGTAGTCTTTAAGGTTTGTGTTCATTCTTATTGTCTATTGTTCTGTAGAACCAAATTAATGAAATTAGACAGAAATTATACTGCCTTACACCCAGTGCTAGCTCCAATCAGTGTTGGGAAGGTCTTCTTAACTTCTTCACCCCACTGCAGCTCACACTATACCTTCCTTCTACCCATATGATCCTACTTACTTCTTCAATAGCTGAATTGGACTTTAGTCTGAGTAAGAGGAATTAATTTGACTTGTGGCACTTACAAATTAGCCAGACCTCAGAACTGAACATCTCGGAGTCAAAGAAAGCCCAGTCTCCTTATTCCTTCCCAGTTTGGAAGAGAACCAGGTTAACTTTCTCAGCACTCAGCACAGTTCTGGCCAAAATGTGCTGTTTAAGGTTGTGTGGAAACCTGGGAACAAGTCAAGCACCATGTGTCAGCTCCTAAAATAGGCAAGCCTCTAAGTTATGCTCAAGGAAGCCTTGTTCCTGCCAGCACACAAGCAAACTTATTAACAAAGCCAAAGGAGTAAATGATAGCTTTGGAGTAAAATTCACTGGGGACAAACTCCAGATTGTCTGTCACCAAAATCACATTACCAGCATACTTTGTCTGTTCTTGTCATTTAGCGTGGAGCTCTAAGCTCTTGGGTACCCGCACCCCCTTTCCATTCCCACCTTGTTGCTTACCCAATTTCCATTCCTCCCATATACTTGAACCTTGTCTCAGCAAATGGGAAGATAAATTGCCTGAAATTGGGGTTCATTTCTTACTTTCTTCCCTCTCCCTTTGGGCAAGTTCCAGGGCCATCTGGTCTGGCTTTAGACATGCTTGTTGCTTTTTGAGAACAATCAGCATTTTCTTTCCATTGTTGTGCACAATCTGGAAATCTGAACAGTATGTCCCTAGAGTACCCTGCCAAAGCTTGCTTAGCAGAAAGAGCTTTGGGCTTCTCCTCTCCAGCACCAGAACCTCTGCTCCATCCAATACGAGGGAACCAGGATTTGATTGGTTTCTTTTGGTTTGTTTTCAAAAGCTAGGTTGCACACAGCAAAGGACAGGGAGGTAGCAGAGGTAGCATCTAGGAGGTGCCCTTCTCTGCTGAATACTTGGACTTAGTGATGGGCGTGTCTAGATCTCACCCCTTCAGAACACTCTATCCTCACTGAGCAGGGGTTCTCAAGACAGCTACAATAGGATTTAGAAGACACTGCATAATCAGAGAAAGGTGATTCTGTCATTGTGTTGGCACTCAGCTTTGTCATATCATCCCCTTTAGGGTCAGGACTACATCTTAATACAATATTGTGTATATTCCTTTGTCAGCTTGGTGCCACACTGATCTCACTGACATGAGAAAGAGGGCAGAAAGTCAGTAGAAGCCACTGTACGTCTATAAGGACCATGGATTCCCTGAGCTCTTCCTTCTCATTCATCATGATGTTAAATCACTAGTGTGTGAAGAGCTGTGGCCAACTCTACCATTATATTGTTGCACTTCTAGCTCTCCCCCTGCTCACCAACCCACTCCCCCTTTCTGGCCCTGGTATTCACCTACACTGGGGCATAGAACCTTCCCAGGACCAAGGGCCTCTCAATAGTGGATTCTGCCTGTAAAGAGTTGTCAATAAAAACACTGCAGTGGTCAATCTTGGCTGCCAAATCCATTAATTTGATAATTGACTAGGGAGTTGCTGAGACACTCCACTGCTTATGCCTATGTGGGTATTTCCAATGGTGATTAACTATGGGAAAGAGACATCCATACTATACTCTGGAGCCTACATGGAATACAATGTGGAAAAGGAGAAATTGAACAAACGTTAGCATCTCATCTTCCTCTTTCTCTCCTTCACTCCGCTCCCTCTGAGACTTTCTTCTAGATGACCCCTCTCCTGGATACCATGAGGTGATCTTCTCTGCCTTTCTCAGCATGATGAATTGAAGGAAACCATGAGCCAAAATAGATCTTCCTGGGAGTCAAGATTTTATCACAGTAATGAAAAACTGATCCAGAATACAGTTGTGGTTTTACTCTTTCATTTTTTTCCTGTACTTTGAGTCTTTAGTTTTTATTTGTGTGTGTGTATTAAGTATATATATGCCATGTGTATGTGGTTGCCATCAGAGGACAGAAAAGAACATTAGATCACCCTGGAGCAGAGTTACATGCAGCTAAGCCTACCAACTTGGGTGCTGAGAACTAAATTCAAGTCTACTACAAGAACAGTGCATGCACATACACTCTCTCAATCAGTGAAGCATCTCTCTTGCTTTTTCTATGCTTTTGTAACCATGTCCCTCTGGTACATTTCCTTATGCTTGAAAAACTTAAAATGATTTTTGTTCTGATCATTGCCCAATTAAAAAATAAAAAAATAAAAAATTTGGGTACATTGTTTTCAAATGGATTAAGCTATGGTATATAGGCTATAACTGTTAAAGCAGGGGTATTGATTACATCTTCAACTGATTTCTTGTCATAACATCAGAGTCATAACATGTTACCAATAAAGATAATGGACAGTGCTGCCATCATGGAAAATCTCTCAAGTCCCAGCCAGGGATGCTGTCTCATATTGGTCCCCAGAGGACATCACCAGATTCAACTCTTTTTCTTTCTTTCTTTGTTTTATTTTTTATTAGATAATTTCTTTATTTATATTTCAAATGATATCTCCTTTCCCAGTTTCCCCTCCGAAAACAAACCCTATTCCCTCCCCCTCCCTCTGCTCACAAACCCACCCACCTTTCCTGGCCCTGGCATTCCCCTATACTGGGACATAGAACCTTCACAGGGCCAAGGGCCTCTCCTCCCATTAATGACAGACTAGGCCATCCTCTGCTACATATGCAACTGGAGCCATGAGTCCCACCATGTGTACTCTTTGGTTGGTGGTTGAGTCCCTGGGAGCTCTGAGGGTACTGGTTATTTCATATTGTTGTTGGTCTTAAGGGGCTGCAAATCCTTCAGCTCCCTGTGTCCTTTCTCTGGCTCCTTCTTTGGGGACCCTGTACTCAGTCCAATGGATGGCTGTGAGCCTCTACTTCTGTATTAGTTGGGCACTGGCAGAGCTTCTCAGGAGACAGCTATATCAGGCTCCTATCAACTCTTGATCTTGAAGTAACTACTACTGCCTCCCAGAACACTGAGCAATCAAGGAATCCCTATGTTAAAACATATTAGGCGACTGAACTAAGCTGTTTTCTGCAGAATAGGCATACACAGGCAGGACAGGACCAAGGTTCCTATAGCCAGCTGCTTTTGGCATCCCAGGACCAAATCAATCCCTTGATTTAGCAACTTCTGCACAGAGAGCCTGGGGACATAATCTCAGGCATGGTTCTGTGCAACTTCCAGCAAGTCAAGCGAGGTCTCAGCTTTCCTCCACAGCAAAGGGAGATGGAGAGGAGATAGGGAAAGGAGTTAGGGGTGAATATGTTGAAAATACATTGTATGAAATTTTCAAAGACTAGATAAAAATTCTATTTTAAAACAATGCACAGTTGAGTTTTAATGTTCCTTAAGAGCAGGGCCTGACAACTCTCACAGTTTAAGAGTAAATGATCCTCTGCTACAGTGGTGCTCAGTCACTTGCACAAGAACTTCATAACCATATCAGTACTTCAGAGATTCATGCCAGTCAGTGCAGAATACACTGTCCTATGGCTAGGTGCCTCAATATCTAAAGAGAATCCAAAGGGACAATTTGGTTTTAGGTCTGCGCGATCTCATGGTTCTACCTTCTAAGTGTCTTCCTCCTAGTACTGATGCTTTTCATCTGAGGACAGTACTTTTGAGTATAAAGATACCAAACTCCTTCCTACATTGTAACTCCTAAAGCAGGTTTTCCATCTTCAGCTCACTCCAGAATTACCTCCACTGACTTTTATAGAAGTAGATTTTTGGGCTCAACTCTGGAGTTTTTAAGCTTGCCAGTCTCAGATCAGGCAGAAAATTTGCAATTTTGCTAATGCTGCTTCCAGACAGTGATCTTGGATCTCCAGCAGGAAAATCATCTGAGATGCTTTTAGAGTTCTGTTGGCCTCCTCCAGATGCCTCTTTTTCAGACTAGTTGAATCAGAATCTCTAAGGTAGGCTACTCAAAGGTACGCAGGTGGCAATTACATGTAGCTATGGTGAAGATACACTGGCCCTAGGCAAGTGGTCATCAACAGAGGGGCTAATTTTCTTCCCCAGGGCCACTGAAAACTGTCTAAAGACGTTTCTAACAGCTACAACTAGACTGGGGCCAGGTAAGAGGATAGTGCCACTAAATACTCAGTGGGTAAAATCCAAGAACACTGTTAAACATCGCAAAGGGTAAAGGACCACAACAAAAATTATCCCCAAATGTCTGTTGTCTCAATGTTCAGAAACCTTCTCTTACAGGATCAATCCCAGGCCTCCATCCCACGACCTTCTGAGTTCAAGTCTGTATTTTGCTCAGGGTTCCCAGAGAATTTGAGAAAATTTGAGAAACAGTACCTGCGGTTGGTGACCCTCTATTTGAAGACCTTAAAATTCCCAGAGGGCCTTGGAAATGCAAAGTGCTGGACGCCTCTTCCAGGATTTTAAATTCAGGAAGCAGAGGGGGATATGAGAATTCACAGTTCTAGTAAGTTCTCAGGAGTGGCAGCAGCAGGTCTAGAAACTGACAACAATCAGCTGGAAGCTGGTTGCATCGAAGTCAGCTAAGATAGAGACTGAGGTCTAGGGCTGTTGGATTTAGGACCTGAGGGCCTACTGAATGCAATGCTGTCTGTTTAGGTTGAGAACATGGGACACTGTTGTTTCCTTTAATGTGTGTTATACTAACAAAGACCCATTGCTTCTCTTCAAAGATGGGGCCCCTGAAGGCTGTGATATTTTCTTACCTACACAGGAGGCTGGTCGGCCACTCCAGGCCTTGTTGTCCATACATGTGACTGTCCGCTCCCCTTTCAATGTATATCCTGGTGAGCAATAGTACTCACACCGAGAATTGAAGTAGGCACCATCAACACACTTAAACCCTCCATTTGCAGGCATGGTAAGGGTAGGACACCGCTTTTCTGTAAAGGATAGAATCAGACATCCAGTATTTCTTAGTTTCTTTTGTCCAACAGTTCAAAAGCCAGACACTCAGAAAACATGCAGTGAACAATTTGCTACAATAAAATATGTGGCACTAAAAATATATAAAAAATATGTAGCATGTGGCATTAATCAATACGACATGTAGCATCTGCCTATGTCCACACAGAAGACATGATGCTTCATATCACAATAGGTTGCCTTGGCATTCCAGCCACAACACTGCCCTAGACTGAATTAATTCCCCAGAAGCAAACCCTTAGAGAAGGAAGAAAGTGTTGCCAGGGGAGACCAGTGAAAAAAGGGAGAAAGAGGAGAACGGTAATCAGAGCACCAGCAAGGGGTGAGGGAGAGCAGAGCTTCAGCTTGCTCCATCAAGAGCACCCTGGAGGGAAGATGGCAGTTCCCATTCAGACTCCACACCCAGAACCACCCTTTACCAGTTATTCATTGGACAGAACTGCCTGTGGAAGAGCTTTTCTCTTCTATGGAAAAAAAGTTGGGCAGATGGTTCACACTTGTAATTCTAAGACCCAGGAGACTGAGACAAGACTTCTTAGACTACATTAACAAACAGGTAAACAAGAAGTAGGTAGAGAGGCAGCAACAGGAAAGTTTTCTGAAAGAGGTTTTCTCCTTTCTCTGAAGAAAGCTGAAGAGGGAAAGTGTGACACCAGCCTGCAATCCCAGGTATGTAGGAGACAGAGGCAGGAAGATGGCATGTTCAAAATCAGCATGGGCTACAAACTGAGTTGCTATAAGCCTTTTGACTTGGTGAGAGCCTGCCTTAACATAAAGCTTTTGTTTTGTTTTTGTTCTTAAAGCTAGGAATACAACAGATTTTCTCAGCATTTGCCAGGCCCTGGGCTCACATCCCAGTTCTAGAGAAAAATGAAAACAAGAAATCCAACAACAAGGCCCTCAGATGATACCAGGAGCCAGGAACATGGGAAACATGGTGAAACATTGCTAAGTGTGTACGACATAGATTCAGTTATATCATCTACATATTCTGGACCACATGACTATGGTCCTGAGCAGCAGTTTGCCCAATCCTATCAATCATGTACTGTGCAAAACTTGAATGTATGTTGAAGACTTGGAAAACATTGAGTGATCAATAAGGCATGGCAACTTTGGATAATAAAGGCATCCAAAATAGGCTTCACCAATGCTATACGATCTACAGTCTTTTTTTTTTATTAGATATTTTCTTTATTTACATGTAAATTTTTCCTTTCCCAGGTTCCCCTCCAAAAAACAAACAAACAAACAAAAACAACAAGAACAAACCCCTGTTGCCTCCCCCCTCCCCATGCCTGCCACCCCACCCTCTCCCACTTATTGGCCCTGGCATTCCCCTACACTGGGGCACAGAACCTTCACAAGGCCGAGGTCCTTTCCGCCTATTGATGATGATCTACAGTCTTAATACAGGAGAACTTGTCATGAAGGAGAACATGTCCTTAGTCTGCCTGCCTCTGGAGTTAACCAGCAAGCAAGGAACTACACAGATCAGCTTTAAGACATTGCCCCTGAAATACAACATCAACTTCTTCCCAGGCCCACTCCATTACACAGACTTAGAATCACTTCTTCAGTGACTCCCCCTTGAAGCCCTAAATCCTACTCTTCAGGACATTTGTTTTTCATGATTTTCTTTTTCTTTAATCTCCTACCCAGGAGCCCCTAGTTTAGAATGTTCCCTGTATCCGTGTCATGCCTTTCACCTCTACCTAGCTACCTGTCCAAGCTCTGGAAGTTTATTTACTACTAAATCACCACCAACTCTTTGGAACCTTGTATTTACTGAACAAATACTACTGGTGTGCTGGAAAATCTATCTATTCTTTCCCCAAGCTAGCATCCCCTTCTTTGGAAAAGGAGCACACACCCACTCTGTTATATTATAGAAATTGACTGGCTTTAAATCACCGCTTGGTGAAAAGCTTCATCTCACAGCAAGACAGTTTTGTCCCTAAAGACTCAGCACAGGTCTAGTCTACTCACGTTTGCAGATGACCTTATCTGACCAGCGCTTGTTTGACTGGCAGATGAGCTGGGAAGAGCCATGAAGCTCATAGCCCTTCCTGCAGCGAATATCACATCTGGTCCCCAAGGCTGTTTTGTAGTATCCCCCAGGAGGCGCCCTGCAGTACACATCCCCATACTTCACCTTGATGGGAGAGCACCATGGAGTGTCTACAGGCAGAAACAAACAAAGGGAGAAATAAGAAACGACAGGTTGAAATACTGCAGCCCTTCAACTCTGCCATCCCAGATGGGCTCCATTCCAGATTCTGAACCTCTAATGCTGTCCTGTGTTTTAGGTACCTCTAGAGAAGAAGGTTATGGCTGTGAGACTAAGTACCAGACATAACTAAATATGAAGCCAAATTCCTTTAAATAGTTGTTTGATGAGGGCAAGCTACCTCAACTCTTTGAGTCGATACTTATGCCAATAACAGGCAAATGTTATAAGGGATGAAGACTGTATGTATATACCTATCACCTAGCACAATGCTGAGAACAAAGTAAATGCTCAATAAGCTTTTGCTCTTTCTGATATTTCCCTTAATATGATATTCTAATGTATTGAGACCAATTGATGCCATAGTGAATTTTCACCCTAGCCATCTACACATAACAGAGTCAATTAACTGTGGTTTCCCTCCAAGCTATATGCATATTTCTCTGTAAAGAAAACCACAGTACTCTTGTTTACTAATTTGAACTAAGCTATACCAGTGTTCATAACAGAGTGTCATTTTGGCTTACACTCACGGAACAATTGCTCCAAGTAAGGAAACAATCCCCCTTTTCAGATGTCCGCAGTTATACCCCATTTAGGTAATAGTGGAAAACTTGATTTTGGTGTTATAGTTGCTGTGTTGTCTAGTTTTTGTGAACTTGACACAAACTGGAGTCACCCAGAAAGAAGAAACTTTAATTGAGGTATTGTTTCCATCAGATTGACCTATGGGCATGTCTATAGGGCATTTTCTTGAATAATTATTGATGGCCCAAATAATGGATGCAGGTGGTGCCAACTCTGAGCAGGTGATCCTGGATGTTATGCATAAGAAAGCAAGCTGAGTGAACTATGGAGAACAAGCCAGTTAGCAGCATTCCTGCAGCATCTCTGCTTGCGTTCCTGATTTGGCTTCCCCTCTTGGTGGACTATAATCTATAAGCTGTCCTAGTTGCTTTGTTCAGTGTTTTATCATGGCAATAGAAAAGCAAACTAGGGCAACTGCCCAAAGCATACCTAGGATGTAACTAATAAAGGTGAACTTCTTCCCTATCTTCGGAATGTACCATGCAAAGGAACCTTGTATCCAAAAGGGCAAGACTATCTTCTTAGTGGAGGAGTTCCTGAAGCAGCCAGTCCATGCATCTCTATGCTATCTAGGGGTCAGGGACGAGTCTCCTGAAGTCCCCGAGTGAGTGTAGAGTTAATAGACTGAACCAGAACTACTTCCTATAGCTGCTCAGCTCTTCATTCCCCACCAGCACCTGTGCTACCAGTATATGGAGTAAGTTCGCCATCATGTGGCCACCAAGGAACACAGGCCTCCTTCCACATTTACCAGGAATGCTCTCCTAAGGATGTGCTCATCAGCCTTGCTAAAGGATCCTTTCCAGGTTTTAGCATTAGAACACTTTTTTACTCTGATAGTTCCAGGTTCCCTTTGACTAGTACTTATATTATATAATGATTTTCAGAAAGTTATGAGTGGATTGGAAAGTTAAGACTCAAGTAATATTCCCTAGAGATGATAAGGACTCACCCTAGAGTTTATTTATTCACTTCGACCATGTTGATTCAGCTGTGCAGAGCACACATCAGGCCTACAGGCCTTCCTGGAACACTTCCTTTTTGGAAGATTTTATACACACAGTCTACATGTACTATGTATATTTATGATCTATGTGAGTAAGAGCTGTGTGGTTTTTGATATATAGTAAATTCACATATTTGAATGCAGCATGCAATTAGCAGATTCTTCTCCCTTATTTGGACTCTTCAAATTCTTCTGTCAGTGGCAACTACATATCCAAAAGCTGTGCTGTTGCCACCATGGGGAGGGAAAAAAATCTTTATTTATTTGCAAAAGGAATTTTATTTTTTAGTATCATCCAAAACAACTCTTTTGAACAGTTTACCAGTTCTTTAGTAAAGATGATGAGAATGTGAGTGTGCATGATTTGAATGTAAAGTGCAGACAAGCACCATGGGTAAGTCAAAGTGAATTAACAAAATGTTTAGCATAGAAGCTTGGAGGAAGGAAGCTCTTATACCATTGCAGTTAAGACAAGGTTTAAGTAGATATCCAAACTGATTAATCAGGAAAGCCTTTACATTCCCCAGGGCCAATGTCATAAGCACTCTAATTAAATGGAGTCCATGGAGCTGGCAGCATGGGGCAACAGGCTAATGAAGAACTACTAGTGCATCATAGATGTGAGCCAAAACACCTGTTCAGACTCAAGTGCAGCCTGAGGGAGCAACACAGGACTCACTCCCTACTCTCTCCAACCCTTGGTGCCTTCTTCTATAAACACGGGGTAATTCTGACCCATCTCCATGTGCCTTCCTCTTCCCTCAAGTAGTGTGGTATCTATGGTATACTATGGTATCCCAAGTAAAACCATTGACCTTTATTGTATCCCAAGCTCTCAAATAAGTAAATAAATACAATCAAACAAGTAAATAAGATGTCACATACTGGGAACCTAATGTATGCTATTTTATCTTTCTTTCTTCTTTTAAATTTGACCCAATTCAAATCAGTTACTGATTATATACTCTGTGCCAGGTTCTGGGAGGAGCTTAATATTCCATAGCTAAAGCTGCAGTTAATTATGGTTGACCTCTAAATTTTAAAATGAATGACAGTTAAAAGCTGAAGTGTAGCTCTTAAATAGAGTACTTGTCTTGCACGAATAAGGTCCTAGGTTCGATCTTTATCATAACAGCAATAACAAGAAGAAAAAAAAAACCTTAACTCTCTATTGTAAAATTTTAAGGTAGATAGCATGCTTTGATATGTATGTATATACATATAAAATGTATAGTGTGATGATTCCTACAAGCAAGACATCTAAGTGATAAGAGGAATAATTTATCATGAACAATCTTATTCTTAGACATTTAGGTCAGGCTCTGGAATAGGCATATTTTTGGATATATTATTAACTTTCTATCATGCAAGGCAATGAGATGAGGAGAGGACACCAAGCACAGTGAACTAAGGACACATGAGGCGACCACTACTGTATAGGAAGGAGTCTCTTTACAATGCATTGTGTGTTAGGACTCTTTTTAAACTAGAGACTCACAAAGAGCTTTAAAAAAAAAACTTTCAGAAAGTCTTATGAATCAGAGCATCTCCTTACCCCAAACATTGGACTAGAAATTTGTGGTTGATTGGATTGCTTAATGCCCATGACAATGAAGGTAGGCACTATTGCATTCAGAAATCAAAGCAAAGATAGAAACACACCTAGGCACAGGCGCCAGTCATTGTTTAGAAAGACTCCTCCCTTCTTGGAAAAACAACTGAAGGACCATCTTTAGGTAAAGGCTGACCAGAACGTTTTCAATTCTCTAATAGCTCAGAAATGTCAC
>JADRCD010019816.1:0-11259 GCA_019843815.1 Montemys delectorum
GTTAGAGAAAGGTTCTATGGAGCTGAAGGGTTTGCAGCCCCTTAGGATGAACAACAATTACTAACTAGTACCCTCAGAGCTCCCAGGGACCCAACCACCAATCAAGGACTATACAGGTTCTGGCAGCATGTGTATAGTAGAGGACTGCAAATTTGATCATCAGTAGGAGGAGAGGACCTCAGCCTTGTGAAGGTTCTGTGCCCCAGTGTAGGGGAATGCCAGGGCCAATAAGTGGGAGAGGGTGGGGTGACAGGCATGGGGAGGGGGGAGGCAAAAGAAGTTTGTTCTTGTTGTTTTTGTTTGTTTGTTTGTTTGTTTGTTTTTTGAGGGGAACCTGGGAAAGGGAAAATTTACATGTAAATAAAGAAATTATCTAAAAACAAAACAAAACAAAACAAAAAACAACAACAACAACAAAAAATTAATTACCTGTGTTTTCTTTCTATCCATTGTGTCCCATATAAACTGCTAGTGCATGTCTCCTTTGATCCAAAAGAAATGCGTTTGAAGAATGTCTCGATGAGAGAATGGTTTAACCGTGCCCTAAGTTTCCCATTCTTTGCCTTCTTCTGTTGTCATTTTGTCTTTATTTAGAACGATCTTAGTCATTCCTCAACACTCAGCCTCTTTGAGGAAGGGCTATCATTTCCCCCTAATTTTAGACTATCTTAATTTCTCCTAATTTTGTCAGGGATTTTGCCTGGGTGCCCACTGGCATTCAGCTGTTTGTTTTAATACTGCCTTCTGGATTCCATAGTTTCAAAAAAGAAACCTATTTTCACTTAAATTGTGGTGTTCTCTCCACTACAGATAAGGCATCATTATTTCTTACTGTGAGAGTGTTTTCTTTATATTTTCTTTCCAAATCTTCATTATGATGTATGGAGGTGGAATATTTTTGGGATTGATGCTGCTTGGATTTCTTTTCAAATTCTTTTACTTGTTGCTTTAAGTTTTTCATAGAATTTGGAAAGTTTTGTCATTTCTTGTACACAGATATATCTTGACTATATTTTCAAGTCAATGTGTAACTTTTTATTTATACTAGATTCTTTGTATTTGCGAAGATGACAGCTGGTTAGTAGCTACAGCAAGGAATGAATGCTGAGCTTAGAATGTAGGGAGTAGGAGAAGCTGTCTTGACAACTGTGTGCTCTTCTGAGTACCAGACTTCAAGAGGGATTAGGACAATGGCTTAAAAGAATACTGTGAGACAGAGATGGGAGTAGGAAGGGAACAAGGTTAAGATTTTCTGGGTACCTACTATGTACCAGACAGTTTATACTATAAACTCACTTAGTGCTAGTAATAACCTTTTGAATCCGCCATCTTTCTCAACAGCCTACTGTACAGATTAGGACTCACAGAGACCCTGAGACCAGTGCAAGTCCTTTGGCTAGTGCCTTGCAGGGACAGGAGTGAAAGAGAGGTCTGTGTATCACAGCTAAGAAGACAGTAGGTTCTGCACAGCCTAAGAGCTAAGAAGCAAATAGGATTTTAGCATGTGCTGTTACTCCTTGAGTCTATGACACACTCTAGGGGGTCTCCTCAATTCAATTCTAACTTTTTATTTTTTCAAAACAAAACAATAAAATACACGCAGGGTGGAAATTTGAGTCCCAGTGTCCCGAGAGCACAGCCACTTGGCAGCTTGTGAGTTTTGCAGGGAGACTGAAGATAACACGTCTCTAAATCCCTGAAAGGCACATTTGTGCGTAATTACAAAAATAAAGGAAAATGGGAGAATCACACCTGTCTTGTTGATTTGGCTTAGAGAAGAATTCTGGGTTAGGAGATTTAGTCAAATTACTTGACCAGGTTTAGCTATCCCTAACCCCAATCTACAGCAACCTTCTAGGGACCCATTATCTAATGGGAAGATCTCTTGACCTCATGGGTGCAGGGAGGCTGCGTGTATAGTAGTCAGATAGTCAGACATGTGACAGTTCTCACCCTGTTTCTGACCCTGCTGATCACTTTACACAGGCCATTCTTTTCTTCTCTCGACCCTGGAAAGGCCACAGAATGTGCCTAGGAGGGGAATGTCATAAATAGATTCTTATCTTTGCTATCTCTTAAGGGACCAAAATCTTTCCCAAATAATCAGACAAAAGTCCATTAAGAGAGAGACACTTCTCTGACTTAATGGCCCCCAAGAAACCTGGGATCCAGGTGCTAATGGGGTAAACTTTCCTGGTGGTCAAGCCTCCATTTAGTTTTGAGGATGTTACCTAACAGAACTTTCACTTGGTACACAAATAGCCTAGTACTATTTAAAAAACATTAACGGATTAATTTATTTATTCCTGTATATGTACATGGTGTGTGCATACATGGTGTATGTATATGTGTTTGTTCTAGAGACTGAACTCAGGTCACCAGTCTTGTGTTGTAAAAGCAGTTTACCTAGTGAGCCATCTTACCAGCCCCTACTCCAAACTTATTTTAAAATATTTTACAATTATTAATATTAGTTGTTATTATTAAATTGTGTGTTTATGGGCATAACTCTGTGTGTGGGTTTGTGCATGTGACTGTAGTACCTGTGGAGGCCAGAAGAGGGTGTTGAATCCTTTGAGGTGGAATTTTGAGCACTTGTGAGCTGCCCAGTATGAGTGCTGGGAATCTAACTCAGGTCCATCTCTCCAGCCCAATAAATACTCAAAACCTATTCTTACAGGTTTGTCCTACTAACTGTAACTTTTAGGTTTCTATGGTAAAGATGGTGCTACACACTCACCAAATGTCTTTTAATACTGCTCTTAGTGTTGTCAAATGTCCCTATAAGCTTATGTGTTTGAAAACTTGGTCCCCGTGGTTTAGAAAGACCTTGTTGGGGGAAGTACATTTGTGGGTGTGGCTTTGAGAGTTTATAGCCCAACCTTCCTCCGGTATTCCTTTCTGCTTTGTGAATGTGAATGAAATGTGACCATTCTATTCCCCCACCATCCACCCCCAGCTGGGCCAGCTTTATACCCCTGTCCCCACATCTCTCCTGAAGTGATGGTGTATAAGCCCAAATATGCTTTTTTTTCTTCTCTTTTCTTTCTTTCTTTTCTTTTCTTTTTTTTTTTTTTTTTTTGGTCAGGTTATTTTGCCTCATCAACAGAGACATAACTAATCCACTGAGCATGCAGGATGCCTGTGTTTCCTGACCTACTTCATTCAGACCAGAACACACGGCTGCTTCCCACCAATGGGATAGGTGAGTTCCAAATCCGGTCTTTAGACTTACTGCATCAGAGCACATATCCCACTCTCTCCCTTATTCAGCAGCTACAAAGCTCAATGCTGAGCTCATCTCATCAAAAGATGGAGACAGCCTGGATCCTTGCATCCCCAGGTAGAGGAGAGAAAACTTGGGAGGTGGTCTCGCACAAGCCTTTTTGTGCTAGGCAACTGGAATTTTTGTATGCTTTAATCAGAGTTGTCTGACTTCTCCTTTCACGTCCTCATTCTCTGTTCCTCAACTCATATACAGAATCTCAGCTTTTTATTGAAGGATTAAGTGTCCTGACTCTGGCTGTCCATCTCACCTCTACTAATCCCCAGGCAAGGGGGCTTGATTTCCTTTGATAACCACCATTTGGAGCAACGCTGTCTTAGAGGCACACATTCTTTTCATATTGAATTTTGTGTTCAATGGTGTCTGTTGAACATTTGGACCATTAAATCAGGATGCTGCCCAACATTTCCAAGGTCCCTCAACTGTCCGAATTTGAGCCATCTCACACACAAAAGACCACAAGAGCTAAGGCATTTTGTAACTGTTTTAGTCAGGGTTTTTATTCTTGCACAAACATTATGACCAAGAAGCAAGTTGGGGAGGAAAGGGTTTATTCAGCTTACACTTCCACATTGCTGTTTATCACGAAAGGAAGTCAGGACTGGAACTCAAGCAGGTCAGGAAGCAGGAGCTGATACAGAGGCCATGGAGGGATGTTCCTTACTGGCTTGCTTCCCCTGGCTTGCTCAGCCTGCTCTCTTATAGAACTCAAGACTTTCAGCCCAGGGATGGCACCACCCACAAGGGGCCCTACCCCCTTCCACAACTGAATCTCATGGAGGCACTTCCCCAACTGAAGCTCCTTTCTCTGTGATAACTCCAGCCTGTGTCAAGTTGGCACACAAAACCAGCCAGTACAATCATGCTCAGGGTACTGAAGAATTAACACCATTGTGTTTGGGCTAGTTCATCTTTCAGTGTCCCTACACTTTCCAAACATTCGAATGCCTGCTCTCACCAACCCCTCATTTCTAAATTTGGCACTCTGAGATTTCCTACGAAGACACAATCTCTTGTCTCTTTCTCCTCTTCCCATTCTTCTTTATCTTTCTTTTTTAAGTTTTATTGCATTATAATGAGAAAAGTTAGATGATTTCAATTTATCTGAATTTGTTAACATTTAAAAACATATCTTAAGTAAATAGAATTAAATCACATTATTGTTTTCCTTTTGTACCCCAACTCCTCCTAGAGACTCCCCTTCAATACCTACAATATCTTTTTTTGTCGTATTCTTTAAATTTTATAAAATATTATGACAATACAAATGAGTATTATAAAAGTTTTTAAATAACATATGTATTTTGGAGTTATTTAAATTTTAAATAACTCCAAACATATTAACTATATATTTCAAAATAATACATCACTATTAATATTTTATTAAATGAACATAAATATATGAAGTGTTTTTGTTTGTTTGTTTGTTTTATATTTAGTAGAGCTTAAAATCTTGGCTCTTACTGTGGTAACTTGATATAAGAGTTACAAACATCAAGCAAAGCATTCAGTCTTACTCTTTGTTGTTCTCTTACAAAACTCCTCCCAATTTAATTGTCTACATTTCTTTGGGGTATAAAAATACTTTTAAAATATGTAAGCTGTTCTGAAAACCATAGTATAGTGTAAAAACATGAAATAAACAATATTACTAATAGAGAGGCTGAGATAGGAGAAGCAAGATCTCAAGACCATTATGTTGTACACAGCAAGACGTTATCACAAACAAACAAGCTGAAAGTATGTATGGATTGTATAATATTGGACCTATTTCTCCAATTACCAAATTAGAGAAACCATTGGATGACAGTCAATAAATTTCTAATTCCTCATATTTTTGAATTTCAAGCAATTAGGATATGTTAGTAATATTAATTTTCATATTAAGATATTAAGAAAAAGTAATTGATACTTCCTGTTATTTTTGTTGTAAGAGGTGTAATTAGGTTTGTGTGGATTTATTGAGAGATTACTTTCTTGCTTCTTCTAGGGTGTAGTTTTGCTCTTTATGTTGATGTTTTCCATCTATTATCCTTTGTAGGGCTGGATTTGTGGAAAGATGTTGTGTAAATTTTGTTTTGTCATGAAATATCTTGTTTTCTCCATCTATGGAAATTGAGAGTTTTGCTGGGTATAGTAGCCTGGGCTGGCATTTGTGTTCTCATAGGGTCTGTATGACATCTGCCCAGGATCTTCTAGCTTTCACAGTCTCTGGTGAGAAGTCTGGTGTAATTCTAATAGGCCTGACTTTATATGTTACTTGACCTTTTTCCCTTACTGCTTTTAAAATTCTTTCTTTGTTTAGTGCATTTGGTGTTTTTATTATTATGTATCTGAAAGAATTTCTTTTCTGGTCCAGTCTATTTGGGTTTCTGTAGGCTTCTTGTATGTTCATGGACATCTCTTTCTTTAGGTTAGAGAAGTTTTCTTCTATAATTTTGTTGAAGATATTTACTGGCCCATTACATTGGGAGTCTTCACTCTCTTCTATACCTATTATCCTTAGGTTTGGTCTTCTCATTGCATCCTGGATTTCCTGGATGTTTTGGGTTAGGAGCTTTTTGCTTTTTGCATTTTCTTTGACTGTTGTGTCAATGTTTTCTATGGTGTCTTCTACCCCTGAGATTCTTCTATCTCTTGTATTCTGTTGGTATGCTTACATCTACGACTCCTGATATCTTTCCTAGGTTTTCTATCTCCAGGGTTGTCTCTCTTTCTGATTTCTTTATTGTTTCTATTTCAATTTTTAGATTCTGGATGATTTTACTCATTTCCTTCACCAGTTTGATTGTGTTTTCCTTTCCTTGTAGTTCTTTAAGGGATTTTTGTGTTTCCTCTTGAAGGGCTTCTAACTGTTTACCTGTGTTCTATTGTATTTCTTTGAGGGTGCTATTTATGTCTTTCTTAAAGTTCTGTATCATCAGCATGAGAAGTGATTTTAGATCTGAATCTTGCTTTTCCTATGTGATGGTGTGTCCAAGACTTGCAGTGGTGGGAGTATTGGGTTCTGATGATGCCAAAGAACCTTGGTTTGTGTTGCTTATATTCTTATGCTTGTCCCATATCATCTGATTATCTCTACTGCTACCTGCCCTTGCTAAATCTCACTAGAGCCTGTCTTTCCTGTGATCCTGATTGTGTCAGAACTCCTCAGAGTCAAGCTTTCTCTGTGATCCTGTGATTCTGGGATCCTGTGATCCTGGGCTTGTTAGAGCACGTGGGAGTGGAGCTTCCTCTGGGTGTTTTGGGACTGGCTGCAAAGCTTGAGCCCAAGGTCTGTTCAGGGCACCAGCTCAGACAGACTGGAAGAAACCTGAGCCACTGGGATGGTGGAGTTACTGTGTGCTTGGTCCCAGTGGTCCCAGTTACTCCTGGTGTTGGGACATATGTTGTATCCTCCTCACCTCTGATCCTGGGCATGTTAGAGTGCCGGGGAGTAGAGCTTCCTCTGTGTGTTGTGAGACCCAAAAGAACCTGAGCCACTGGGCTGGTGGAGTTCCTGTGTGTCTGGTCCCACTGGTCCCAGTTCCTCCTTGTGTTGGGACAGATGTTATGTGCGCCTCACCTCTGATCCTGGGGGTGTTAGAGCCCCCTCTTCCCATTCTTAAGCTTTGTTCCTTCACTCCATCTACCAGAAGAATAGCTTTTTATTGAAGGCTTAACCGTTCATCCTCCAGTCATCCATCTGATGTTTGACCAACCTCTGCCAAGTCCATGGTACCTGTACTGATAAAATCTCACCACACTGTTTTTTGCCTTCAGTCATTTTTATTCTACATTTTCTGGATGCAATGTTAACCAATAAAGTCTGTCTTTCTATTTCACTCTCTAGACACAATTACTATAGATCAGAAAGAGAAGAAGCAAAGTCTTATAAAAGGAACACAGGTGAGAAAGGGTGAAACTGCTCGAGGAAGACAATGGAAGATGCAAGGGTGACCGACCAGCTTAAGGATGGGCCATTGGTGTGTCCAGTAGAGTTAGCTCACAGCAAGGTGGCTTCTACTTCAAAACTGAAGGAGAGAATGAGAAGATGAAGAAGTTGCTTCTTAGAACACTTGGCACCGTCAATTAAGATGCAATCCAGGCATCCCAAGTCCAGTCTTCAAACTCCATCCTATGGAAATCATGCACCTGAACATGGAATTGTGAACAAGGAAGCTTCCGTATCATTCTTCACAACAAAAATGGTCATTAACCAGGGACTACTGCAGTGACCCAATGCTACATAAAGATTGTACTGAAGACTATGGAGCACAAATTTAAGAACAAATTTAGAAATCAGTAAAGTAAGACACGTGACACACACCTACACATTTCTACATAGGTGTTGCTTTGCTCTGACATTGTGTTCACCTTGAATTCACCTTAAAACATAGTCACCAAGGTGACAGTTTTAGAATTTTAGGAAGGAATCTAATCATGAGGCTTCTACAAGGGAGTTTGCTAATTTCTTCTGCTGTATTAGCAGCCAGTAAACAGGCCCCAACCAGGAAGCCCAGGCCCTCTCCAGATACCAGACTTCCTGACCTTCATGTTAGGTTTCCTAGCCTCCAGAGCTCTAATCAATGGAGTTGTCCAGTCTGAAGAGACTAAGATATCTAGACAAGCATATAAGTAATTAGACAAGTGCCAAGAGCTTCATTAGCAGGGGACATAAGCTAGAGAGGGCTGAGTAAACCACAGCAATATTATCAGTATTTTGTTTTTCTTTTGGAAAAAAAGGTAAACATCAATCAAACACCATATTTTGTAGTTATTTGGTTTTGGTCTGGGACAAGGGACTGAGGTGCATATTTTACATGTCAAAGCAGATCTGGCCTCCAGGTTCTCCCAGCATCCCGCAGTCCCTACTTGGCACACTCTGTTCCCAACCCTGAACTTTTCAGTCAGGGGCTGAGCTGCCCTTCCCCAGAGGCTCATCCCTATAGAATCCAGACATTTTGGTCTCCTCCTCTCTCTTCATCTCTTCTCTCTCCTACATCCACCCTTTCTTCCCCTCATCCCTATGTCTCCTCCCATGTCTACAGTCGCCTCTGTCTTCACTCCCCTGGTCATAATCCTTTGGGCCAGTGAATTCCTTCCTAATAAACCTGCCTTTAATATAATCTAATCTGGTTTGAACTAGCTCATTTTACAGTTGGAGAAATAACCTATCAGCAGTTAGTGAGAGACTGTAAGAAGATTGTGTGTGAGAACAGGTTCCTGTGGAGCCAGGGACAGGCTTCCCTGAAGCTGGAGTTCTAGTGGTGCAAGCTGTTTGAAGTTGGTGCTGGGAACAGAACTCAGTTCCTCTGCAAGAGCAGCGAGTGCCCAACCATCTTCCCAACCCTAAAGATCTTCATTGTAAGTATCTACCATTAGTACTTGAAGCTTAACTAAGGTGAACAGAGGCTTTTTTTTTTTTTTTTTTTTTTTGGTAAGGCAGAACACAGTAGGACATCAGCTGTCTTGTCTTCTCAGTCTTAAGTGTAAACAAATAAACAGGATAAAAAGACAACAACCATATTCCTCCTGCGGTTTTCTTACGGGTGGTTTCTTGCTTCCTCCCAGGTGTTTAAGGTGATTAAGTCCTGGGCTGAGTTTTGGTGTCTCAGAGAAATCCTCTTAGACTATAATTGAAACTGTTAGTTGGATCAGTTGTTAAAAGTAAGTAAAGATATTATTTTATGTAGCAGGGAGACATTAAAATGATATAAAACATACAGACAGACTCACAGGTATACATAATATACTTGTATGTATATACACTCTAAAACATGTTCAGCTTGAATCTGGAGCTAAATATTTGTCCACCAAGCTTTGGTGTCCTAGACTTGGAATAAAGGTCTCTTACTTGGGGTTCCACATCATTCCTCTAGAGAAGTGTGCTTTATCTCCAGCAAAACAGAACTGGAGACTCCTACGAAACCACCATGGTTGGAATTCCTCATAGATTCTGTAATTTTTCAGTTTAGTCATTTCCAGATGTCTAGTCACCTAGTAATAATTTGATAACAATATTTGTTCTAATATTTCCCTCTTTTGCTAGCTTCCAAAATGTTAACATGGTTTTGTAGGAACAACATTCTTCTGATATTTGTTCTAATGAAAATAAGCAACTTAAAATTAAAACCACACAATTATGCCAAAACGGCATATTAGAAAAGATTAACTAACTGTGAGCAAGGGAGGCCCATAGTTGGACAGACAAGTAGTCAAGTAGCAAGCTGAGCATCCTGGGAGCCAAGGCCATTGTTGTTTATCTCGAAGGGTCAAAAGCAAGCTTAGATGTGTCTCCAGAGTTGATTACACAGGCGTGTCCAGAGTGGCTTGTCAATCCTCTTTACTGATGTCTGAGGAGGTCAGAAGAAGGTACTGGATCTCCTAGAACTGAAGTTCTAGGCAGTGGTTAGTGGCCATATTAGTACTAGGTCCTCCGTAAGAGCAGCAAGTGTTCTTAAGCATCGATGCACCTTTCCAGCCTCCAGCCCTTAAAGGAGGAAAGTGTGCATAGCCATTCTGTAGAGTTTGGGTCATGTCTAGAGTTCTTATAATGCCTACTACTATGCTCATGCTTTGTAAATAGTTGTTATGCTATATTGTTTAGGGATAATGAAAATAGGAAAAGAATTATACCCTTTCAGTACACAGTTTAAAAAATCAGCAACTATTTGGAATGAGTGGAGACCTGGAGAGATGTCTCAGTGTGTAAGAGCACTTATTGCACAATCATGTGAACCTGAGTTGACATCTAAACATCCATATATAGACCTGGGTGTGGATAGCACATGCCTGTAAACTCAGTGCTGGGACAGAGAGGGGGGACAGGAGGGTTGCTGTGGCTTGCTGGCTGCAGGTTTTTAATGAGTCCCGTCTCAAAGTAATAAGACAGGGAATGATAGAACAGGACACTGGACATCGTCCTCTGGCCTCTGCACAGACACACACGGGTGCACATACATATACACACATATGTGTGCATATACCATACCACACACATTAACATATGAGCATGCATGTGTATACATACACATATTTTCAGTTAGAGTCTGTTAAATCTGGGGATACAGAACAGAGGACAAAGAATGTCAACTGCAATTGACCAATTTTTGTGTTCTCCTCTCATAAGAAACTTACATTTCAAATCAGAATGGCAGAAAAAAAAAACACTTAGCACATAGAGATATTCGTGTTGAAGTGGCTGTATTCTATAAATGAGAGAACAGGTCTGAGAAGAGTTGAGGGGACACAGACATTTGCTCAGTGACTACTACTGAGTACAGGGTAATGGGGTCCCCAACGTGTAGTTTCAAAGATCTACCTGTTCAGCTCTGGTTGTGTGGCTTGGAAACTATCTCCCCATGAAGAAAACAGAAGCTCAGATAAGCTCCTGTATGTCACCAGGTCTGTCCCATGACTAGATCTTTATGTCACTTTTCAGGAGACTTGAGTTTGAACTTTGAGACATTGCTTGAAAAATGTTTGCACATCTGGTGTGTTGCAGATGGTTTTTAAATAGTGTACTTGGTAAGACAGGAAGACAGTCCTCATGAAAGGAAAGGATTAAGGGCATATCAATAGCTAACCCAAGACTCCTCTTCATTCACGGACATCAGCAGGATTTAGACTTAGCCAAACCATGTCACTCTCTACACTATGACTGATAGGAAAATGTCCAGCACAATTTCATCTTAATTACTTTGTTATTTTTGCTATCACTGTGACCAAAATACCTGAGAGAAACAATTTAAAAGAAGGAAATATTTCTTTTGCTCCTGGCTTCAGAGCACTCAGTCCATGGTCACATGGCCCACATGCTTGGACATATCATGGTGGTGGGAACGTGCAGAGGAATGAGATTCTTTCCTTAGGTGGCAGACAGGATGCCTCAGTCCATGAAACAGGAAGACGCATGACCTGCCCCACAGTGAACTACTTCCTCCTGCCAGGCCTGCTTTCAAAGTAATGGAACCAGCTGGAGTCCAGACACA
>JADRCD010019886.1:0-12500 GCA_019843815.1 Montemys delectorum
AAAAGTAATTGTCACTTCCTGTTGTTTTTGTTGTAAGAGGTGGAATTAGGTTTGTGTGGATTTGTTGAAAGATTGCCTTCTTGCTTCTTCTGGGGTGTAGTTTTGCTCCTTATGTTGATGTTTTCCATCTATTATCCTTTGTAGGGCTGGATTTGTGGAAAGATATTGTGTAAATTTTGTTTTGTCATGGAATATCTTGTTTTCTCCATCTATGGTAATTGAGAGTTTTGCTGGATATAGTAGCCTGGGTTGGCATTTGTGTTCTTGTAGGGTCTGTATGACATCTACCCAGGATCTTCTAGCTTTCATAGTCTCTGGTGAGAAGTCTAATTATCATCATTCTTAATAAACCAATAAACAAACCAGTTATACTGAAAAGCAGATTTATTCAATGTGACCACAGTGGATTAGAAGAAGGAAGAGAGAGATCTAACAATCCTTCCAACTCTATGGTCAGTGTCCTAACCTGAGTAATGAAAAAGAGAAGCTAAGGGAGATGAATAATTAAGCAGCTGAATAGTTAACATAGCTGAAAGCTTTCCTCCCATATTGCCTACCTCCAGTCTCTCTTACATGGCGGACTGTGCTAGGTGAAAACTCTTCCTTGCTGAGAGACAAGGTCTCCCCTAGCTAGTACCAAGCTTCAGCTTTTTTCTTATCCCAGCACAAGATTCTGAAGGGGAATTCTAATTCTTCGGGTGTCTTGTTTTGGCAATCCAGGTAGTCAGAGTGAGGGACCCAAGTGTCTCTTTTGTCATTCCTCATTCCTTCCAGACATGCAGGCTACATGATGAGGTCCTACTGCAGCAGGATGAATTCTAACCCAAGAGTTCATCTTACAAGTGTCAAATGTGAACAAACCCAGAACTAGTTAAAGTGATAAGGTTATATTTTACTGTTATAAACTTTGCAATTAGAAAAATGACCCATCATAAGCTTAAACTCCATTTCATTTTAAAGAGAAAGTAGAGAAACCAGAAAGCTGGGAGACCAAAGCATGAAATAGAAATTGGATTGGGTCAGCCAGGTGGTGGTGGCTCACACCTTTAATCCCAGTACTTGGGAGGCAGAGGCGGGTGGATTTCTGAGTTCAAGGCCAGCCTGGTCTACAGAGTGAGTACCAGGACAGCCAGGGCTACACAGAGAAACCCTGTCTCAAAAAAAAACAACAACAACAACAAAAAAAGAAATTGGATTGGGTCAATAGATTAGTGGTAGAGTGCTTGGCTAACACACAGAAGATGGGGAGTGGGGCAGGAATGGAGCCACAAAGAAGAAGGAAGGAAGGAAAAAAAGTAAAAGTAGAGAATGAGTTGCTGGGATTGATTCAGAGTTCACGTGAAACCCATCTGAGCCTGCTACCTGGCCCTAGTCAAGGTTATCCTACTCTTTCACAGAGACTGGGCTATTGAGGCCTTATTCTCAGGTGTCAGCAGAAACAAACAGGGTATTCTTTTAACAGCCCAGCTGCTCACTCTCAAAACAGTTAAAGAGACTGTCTGAAGTCTTCACTGGGATGAGATCTGGAGTTCCGGAGACTCAGATGGTATTTGTTCAGACTTTAAAGAAGGTGGGAGAGAGAGAAGAAGTTCAATTGTCATGTGAGGTCTCTATAGAACAAGTTTGAAGCCTGATTGAACTTGGCTCACCAGGCTTGGCAGTGGGCACTTTCTTTACACTCAGCCATCTCACTAGCTCACCATTTCTTTTACTTTCACTCTTTTCCATCTGGTGTGATAGGAGAAAGCAAGTACGATATGAAGAAAAGCAGCTGCCAGAGGAAGACTGGAAACCCCTACCATCAGAGGTAAATGCCCCCAAGCCCCTTCCTCTACCCTACACAACGGCTTTTGAGTCAGCCCTTTCCCAGCTCTCTCATTACCATTCTTGGGAGCGTCTTTGTTTTATTCAATCAACTACCTCTATTTCTATCACAATCCCTGAGTCCCTGGTCCAATTCTTGGTTCTTCTCATATCCAAGAGGACGCTACAGAGCTACACAGAGAGACAAAATAGAGTCTGAAGAGATAGGCCTTTTAGGTTTTCCTCCAGTGTCTCTTTTCATTTGATTATACATTTGTCTGGTCACATTTCCACATATTTTCAACAACCCTGAATATTAAACCAGTTTTCCCTGGACCTTTATGTCTTCATGTCTTAAGACAGTTCTATACATCTGTTATGCTTTTTTCTTGCTAACATGTCACTCCTTATGGGGGCGAGGGGAGATGTTAGCTGCAGTCCACTTAATGGATGAGCAAAACTATCACACCTTCCCATGGTATTGTCCCCGTGGGTTTGATGTGTTGACTGTGAGACATGCGATTGGAGATGCTAAGCAAAAATGAGGATAAAGAATTTAGGACTGAGAAATGAAAGGAGGAATAAAGACATTGAAGGGAAAGAAAGCAGATTTCATCAATAACTAGTAACAGGGTACAATTATAGGTTTAGTTAATACATTTGTTTCCTTTACAAAACCCTAACTCTATGCCCATGTGGAAACAAAAGAAGAAAAGTTAACATCATTGAGGGCTGGTGATTTTAGTCTAGAAGGGCGAATGAATATCCAGAGACCACGTTTGGAAAGAGTCATTAGCGGCACTTTGATTTCCCATTTGCCTCAGTAGCAAATTTAGTAACACTTTCTAAACTGCACTGTGGATTACTGTCTATTAGTGCTTTGTTTTTAATAAAAAAAACCCATAAGCACTAAGTACAGTGTAGCTGTTTTCTTGGTGCTTCTAATATAATTTGCTCATATTGGTCTCACATTTGTCCCACTACGCTGTCCTTAGCATTTGGTCTACCCCTCTAAATTGTGAGCTTCTTAGTGGAATTTTCATATAACCACCTAGCATGACCATCAGCAGCTAATTAATTTACATAATAGCTATCTGATGAATTGCAGTAACAATAGTGGTCAAAAGCACATACTCTAGTGCTAGGCTGCCCTGGAGAAATCCCAACTCTACTTTTTATGAGTTTTGTGACCATAAGCAAATTGGTGAATTTGTCTGTGGCTGTGACTCTGTTCCATTATCATAATGTAGCATAATAATCCTCTTGTCTTAGTCAAGTCAGAATAATAGTTTATGGGTGGCTAAGACAACAAACATATTTCTCATAACTCTGGAGACCGTAAAGTCCAAGGTCAAGATGGTCGCAGAGTCGGTGTTATTCAGTTTATGCTAATCAGCCTCCTTCTTGCTATACCTTTACCTGCTGGGATTTTGTCTTTCTAGTGCCTTCTATTATAAAGGCACAATCTCACTCATGTGGGATTCACCCTCATTACACATTCCTTTAATCCCAGTACTCAAGAAGCAGAAGCAGGTGGATCTACCCAAATTCAAGGTCTGCTTGGTCTACAGTGAGTTCCAGGACAGCCATAACTATAAAGAAATCATGTCTCAAAATAAAAATTACTTGTTTATAGGCAAAGAAATCCCATAAGAGCAAGAGCCTTGTCCATTGATTTCTCCTCTATCCCGTGCTTTACACAGACCTATACACAATAGAGACTAGAAACCCTCTATTAAAGGGATAAATTGATGAGTGACCTATTTTACCTGTGTAAAATCCAGCTGAAGTCTTTCTCATGCACCTAGCATTGAAATTTCTGGTTCAGAGTTAAAGAAAACTAAAGTGTAGTAACAATAGATTTTTCAGGCAAACCTGGAAAAGAATGACTGACTCCCTGGCCAAATACCTGGGGCTAAATACTGAGCATAAACTAATGCCTCTGCTCCTGTGACCTTCTGTTTCTACAGTGTCCAAAGGAGCAATTCCAATTGCGTACCTTCTGTTCTGACTTTGATTTCCTATACTACCTGTTCTCCAGGGCAATTACAATATGGGAATAACTAATAACAGTAGCTCCATAGAGAAAGATGGATCCATTCACTGTTTTTTTCAGATGAATTTTTCTTGTGTGCAGTTTGTAGAGCTGAAGAGTCAGTGTTAAAGACTTGACTATTTTGAAATCCATCTCCATATTGGGATACAAGGATTTATGAAGTTCATAACATTAAGTTTCAAACTAGGGCTGCGGGATGGCCCAGTGCTTAAAAGTGAGCACTGTTCTTACAGAAGATCTGAATTTGATTCCTGGCACCCTCCTTCAGGCCCCTCAAAACTGTCTGCAACTCTACTTCCAATTGGTCTAATACCTTCTGGATTCCTTGGGCACATGCACCTTACACATGTACACATGATGAAAATCTTCTAAAAATGTTTCAGAACCTCTGTGTTTAACATAAACATAACATGTAACATGCTTTTGTTCCACTATCCTTCCATGTATTTGCCCAGAAAGGACAGAATTCCAGGAGATGCATGTAAACATTTTAATCATTTCTAACATGCTATCTTTTGCAATTAATGGTGCTGCAGTCAGAAAGGATAGGATCATTTTCTATTTCCTTAAGGTCACCAAGGACAGACAAGCTCAGGACATACTGTATTTGTCAGGAATGGTGAGGTGGCAATGACAAATCTGCCCTAGGCTCAGCTCATTTTACTGAAGAATGTGTGTCCCCTTCTGACATTTATCAAAAGAAATTCAATTTCATAAAAAGAAGGATGTCAAATAATAGTCCATTGCTTACACTCATTCTGCTACTGTTAAAAGGGCTGATGGGGGCAAAACAGAGGAAAAGGAAGATGGAAGAGATTGTTATTCTGACAGAAACAAGGTGTAAGGTCAGAATAATATACAGAGACTTGAATACATTCATGATTAAATCACCTGGGTTTTGAGAATCGTTTCAGTGGTCTGTCCTTTGGAATACACATTTCCATGGTCTTCGGATGCAAGGAATGACAGAGTGGGCTTTTTGTTGTCATTGGGCTGCACTTTTACTGTATCAGGGAGGAAAGTTAATGGAACCTGGCCAAACCCCAAAGCACCAGGAACAATGACATGTACCTTGCGGGCCAGCAATCAATACATCTTATAGCGATGATGAGATTTTTCTCTGGCAGAAAAGGGCATTCTGGATCAAAAAAAGTAAACAAAAAAACCCCAAAGTTATAAAAGAAGCATTAGAAAAACAGAAGTCAGATAAAATCAAAGGGGGAATTTTTAGAAGGACTAAGGGAGAAACTGACAAAGTGCTGTGACCAAGTGACGGTGTTTGACCAGACTGCATAAAAACATGGAATTACAAAACAAATCCAATTTCTCTCTTGGGGAGAGGGTTTCTGCAGGACATAAGCAATTAGGCTGCTATCTAGGAAAGATAGGAAACCTGATTAATATATCCAAAAAGAGTGTATGGAAGATAGGTTTAAGACTAGGAGGTGAAACACCAACTGCTATGCAAATTGACTTTTCCCAGACTACTGGATGGTTTCAATCAGTAGCTGAAATATACTTTAATTTTTCTCACATGATGTTCTCCAACATCCTTTGCTGAAGAACTCTAGAGAAGTTACCCAAAATACAGTATGAAATATGTTCTGCTTCTTTGTGAAAAGTCTTCAAGTATCCAGAAGTGTGACTGATTGGCAGCTTGTGAGACTGAAAGAGTCCAGGAATTACCAACCCCAGTGTTGGCATTTGACTTTACTCAACCTCACAGTCTCCAGTTCAAAGCCAGCCCATTTAAGAGTAGGCAGAATCTGCTAAAAGGCAGATTTCTGTGTTATAGACCACCACCCACACCACCAATACCAAAAACTGTGCTAAAATCAGTATTAAAAAAATACCCAGAGCATTTCCCCCACGAGGACTGTACTGTGCTAAGTTCAGAGACAGGAAATGAAGAATCTAACAAAAGCCTCATCATTAAATTCAACACCAAAACTTCTGCTTATGCTGAGCTTTTCAGTTTCAAGGTCCTAAAAAGTCATGCAGACTATTCAGACCTTTGTGGTATCCTGGTCGAGATCTTGGCCATGCTTCAAGTTTGGCTCAAAAACTGTGCAGTAATTTTATTCTGAAATGGTGGGATTAACAGCATCTGTCACGGAGTAAATCAAACAGTCCCCTTCTTTCACAGGTGAGATCTTTCTGCCTCTTGGGAGTTGCTAAGAATTGCTATCTTATCAGCTCTCTGGATGGCCTTCTTGAGTCTTCTTCAGAAGAGTCAGTCAAGCCTGGAACATTTGCATTAGGCTGCCCTGAAACATTTGCATAAATTCTTTTGAATACAGTATCTGGAAAAAATAATAAGAGAAAAAGAAACAAAATAGGCTACTATCCAAGTTGAGCTGGACATTCCACTAAGTCTCACAAGTGTTTAACTCTTGGGCTAAACATGAGAGCAGTTGTAGACTCAAGGTAGACTAATGTGGGCTACCTTGGGGCTAGGCCATCAACGTTTACTTTATAAGAGCTATCGACCTCCAGCCTTCAGGTCACACTTTGCTGGCCCTGATCCAGGACATCTTCCCTATTCTTTTCTTTTTATTCATCCCTTTCCAGAGCTTCAGCGTTACCCTAAAGCTGTGCTGCTACCCAACATATGAAGACTGGGGGGGGGGGGAGCAATGACGACTCGGGAATCAGACAGAAGTCTGTGCTGGAGCGCTGGAGCCAACAGAGGTCCTGAGTTCAATTCCCAGCAGCCACAAGATGGCTCAAGGCCATCTGTACAGCTACAGTGTATTCATACACATAAAATAAATAAATCTTTAACAACAGAGGAATGGATACAGAAATTGTGGTACATCTACACAATGGAGTACAACTCAGCTATTAAAAACAATGAATTTATGAAATTCTTAGGGAAATGGATGGATCTGGAGAATATCATCCTGAGTGAGGTAACCCAATCACAAAAGAACATACATGGTATGCACTCTCTGATAAGTGGATATTAGCCCAGAAGCTCGGAATACCCAAAATACAATCCACAAACCACAAGAAACTCAAGAAGAAGGAAGACCAAAATGTGGATACTTTGTTCCTTCTTAAAAGAGGGAACTAAATACCCATGGAAGGAGTTGCAGAGACTAATTATGGAACAGAGACTGAAGGAAGGACAATCCAGCCTGATATAGCTGTCTCCTGAGAGGCTCTGACAGTCCTCAACTAATACAGAAGTAGAGACTCACAGCCATCCATTGAACTGAGTACAGGGTCCCCAGTGAAGAAGCTAGAGAAAGGACCCAAGGAGCTGAAGGGTTTGCAGCCCCTTAGGATGAACAACAATATGAACTAACTAGTACCCTCAGAGCTCCCAGGGACTAAACCACCAACCAAAAACTATACATGGTGGGACTGATTGTTCTGGCAGCATGTTTATAGTAGAGGATGGTCAAGTCGGTCATCAATGGGAGGAGAGGCCCTTGGCCCTGTGAAGGTTCTATGCCCCAGTGTAGGGGAATGCCAGGGCCAGTAAGCAGGAGAAGGTGGGGTGGCAAGCGGGGTGGGGTGGGGGGAGGAGGGAACAGGGGTTTGTTCTTGTTTTTTGTTTTTGTTTTTAGAAGGGAAACTGAGAAAGGAGATATCATATGACATGTAAATAAAGAAAATGTCTAATAAAAATAAAACAAAACAAAACAAAACAAAAAACACAGAAACAAACCAAAGCTCAACAAATCCAGGTGTGGTTGTTAAGTGAATCCGTTAGATAATGAATTCATGAATTAAAATGGCCTTTGGTCCCTTTCAGTATATTCTATAACTCTAGTTGCACCTTAACTAGAGACTCTTTCTTATTCCCTTTCTCTTCAGAAAGAACTCTTCTTTCAACAAGTATTCCCTCTACTTCCATGTCTTCTTTTTGTGTGTGGTCCACTGAAGTTAATTAGAGTTTCTTGTGTGAGCAGGGGTAGGAGGTAATTTACTGAAGCAAAGACAACTTATCAGTGGCTATCCCACTAAAGAAAACAATACCTTTCCACCTCATGATTGTTAATTGCCAATAGCTCCCTAGGAGTGGGCGGGGTATGCCTCTCATGCACTTCCCTGAAACTGTGGTGCTAAGTTGACAGGGCCAGTCTCTTTTGTAGAGTAGCACAGCAGCACTGAAGTTTTAGGATTTGTTTCTGTTTGTGACAGGGTCTCTCTACCTAGCTTACCTACACCCACATACATGTGAACATGCATATATTCGCACCACACACGGGAAAAAAAAAATGAAACAAAAAAACTTACCAAGAACCAGACTCAAGCTAGTGATGGTGGGGCACATCCTTAATTCCAGAACTCAGAAAGTAAAGTCATTTCAAGACTAGCCTAGACTATGTAGTGAGACCTATCTAAAAATAATTATTAATGATCAAGATTGCATAACTTAAGTTAAAATTTTAGCAAGTCAGAAATATTTAATAGTATTGGAGTTTAGAATCTTTGGCTGTCAGTTGTTAAGTTTAAAGTTATGAGGGAGCCTATTGACATTGCATGCATGATTATCTCTAACGGGATGCATTGCATAATGAAGAATGCATTTAAATATAATAAGGTTCAGAATGAACCAATTGTTTTATTTTAAATTATTTATGTTTATTTTATGTTCATTGGTGTTCTGTCTGTATGTGTGTCTGCGTGAAGGTGTCAGAGCTCCTGGATCTGGAGTTCAGACAATGGTGAACTATATGTAGGCGTTGGGAATTGAATCTGGGTCTTCTGGAACAGCAGCCAGTGCTCTTAACTGCTAAGCAACCTCTCCAACCCCAATAATTTTAAATAAAAAATAAAACTTTGAGCTGGTACTAAACTGATTTGATTGATGGATATTTATTATCTAGGCAGCGCCATAGTACCCCAAGATACAGAAATACTGATTTCAAATCTTTTTTTTTTTAATTAAGAAGTTTTACGTATATGAGTGTTTGGCTGCTCACGTGAGTGTACGTGCACTGTGTGCATTGAATTTGCTGGAGCTGGAGGTACAGATGGTTGTGAGTTGCCACACGGGTGCTTGGAACTAAACCCACGTCCTTCGTAAGAACAAGTGCCCTTAACTGCTGAGGCATCCCTCCAGCCTCTCTGACTACTAATCTTCATCCTCGATCAGGTTCTCAAGCTCTCATTTTCCTGAGGCTCTTCGGGTCGGTAATGAATATGTTCATTTCTGCCTCTTTGAGAAGTGAGTATGAATGACATGGCAGCTGAGGAAAGCTATATTATGTGTATTTACCAGTTCTCCTGGTATACTGCAAAATGCCAATGAGTGACAGGGCACAATTATGCACACTGCAGTTTTCTCTGGGAAATGCAAGTTAGCTTGGCTAAAAGTTATAATGAATGTGGTGTTTATACTATATTTAGGAGCCATAGTTTCAGATAAATACAGCTGTGTCTATTTTTTTTTTTTTAGGAAAATTGAAAATAATTTTGGTCCCCAAATCCCTCTGTGCTCTTCAAGGTTACTAAGACCTAAAGCCCTAAAACTGCCATTGAGATTTCCCAGAGGGCTCATGTGGAGTTACAAAGAGTTGGTCTTCCGCTCTGTGAAAAGAAAGGTGCTAGAAATGGGTCTGTTGGGTATGCTGTTGTTGGCCAGATGGAGAGAAAGAGCTGTCAAATCAGAAGAGATGCTCCATCTTCCGTAAGCCGGAGGTGTTTGAGAGACTGGAGTCTCTGCACAAAGCTCTCCCTTGCCCATGACTTGTCCCTAGTGAGCTAGTACAGCTGTGCTCTGGCTCATACCAGACAATAGCGTCTTGTCCTCAGTCCTGCGTTCAGTCATTTGGTATCATTTATTGAGATGTAATTCATCTGCCATGCCATGAAAACTTAGCCATTGAAGGCATACAATTCATGTGTCTTTTTTCTTAATTAAAAAAAAAAAAAAAAAAAAAAAAACTATCAGCCAGGCAGTGGTGGCGCATGCCTTTAATCCCAGCACTTGGGAGGCAGAGACAGGCGGATTTCTGAGTTCGAGGCCAGCCTGGTCTACAGAGTGAGTTCCAGGACAGCCAGGGCTATACAGAGAAACCCTGTCTCAAAATAAAAAAAAATAGCATCAATTATTTTATTTATATGATGTTTTGCCTGTATATATATATGTGTACCAATTGCATGCTAAGCCTATGTGGCAGTCAGAAGAACATTTTGGATCTCCTGGGACTAGAGTGGGTACTGAGAACCAAACTTCTGCTAGAACAAGTGTTCTTAACCATTGAGCTGTCTTGCTGGCCCCCAAGTACATATAATAGAAAATCCACACTGCTGGTTAGCTATCACTTCCATTGACTTGGGAACACATCATCTGAAAATGAAATACTGTATCCATTAGCAATCATTCAAGTTAGATTTGCCAACTTTCAACATTTCCTATAAATGGAATGTTGTCATCTGTTATCTTTAGTTTCTGACTTCTCTTCCAAAGCATATAACATTTTAAGATTCCTTGTTGTACTATGTATCAGTACTTCATTATTTCTTATCGTCAACTATTACTCACTTGTATGCATTTATTTCTTTATCAGCTATAAACGTTTATTTTATTTTCACTCTTTAGCTATTATGGATACTGCATGATACAAATTTATTTACAAGCCTCTATGAGGACTTTTATTTCTCTTAGGTATATCCCCAGAAAAAAATTGCTATGTTATATGGTAAATTTCTGTTTTGTATTTTCATGGCAACTCTACATTTAATTGCAGACTACTTACCAAAGTGGCTGCACTGTTTTGTATTCTTACCATCAGAGTATGATGTTTTCAATTGCTCTATGCTTTATCATAAGCCATCCTAATTAATGATGTCAAATATTTTTCAGTGTATCTATTGACTGTGCATATTTTTTAGATAACTTTCTCGATTTTCTCAAGAGAACAAGACTTTATTCAAATATTAGGTTTAAAATTTTGGGGGCTGGAGAGATGAGATGGCTCAGTAGTTAAGAGCAGTTAAGATCTTCCATAGGACCTTGTTTCAATTCATAGCACCTGTCTTAGTCAGGGTTTCTATTTTTGCATAAACATTATGACCAAGAAGCAAATTGAGGAGGAAAGGGTTTATTGAGCTTACTTTCATATGGCTGTTGATCACCAGAAGAAGTCAGGACTGGAACTCAAGCAGGTCAGGAAGCAGGAGCTGATGCAGAGGCCATGGAGAGATGTTCCTTGCTGGCTTGCTTCTCCTGGCTTGCTCAGCCTGCTCTCTTATAGAACCCAAGACTTCCAGCCCAGGGATGGCACTACCCCTTTGATCACTAATTGAGAAAATGCCCCACAGCTGGATCTCATGGAGGCATCTCCCCAACTGAAGCTCACTTCTCTGTGATAACTCCAGCCTGTGTCAAGTTGACACACAAAACTAGCCAGTACAGCACCCATATGGCATCTCAAGATGTCCAGTTCCAGGGAGCCTGATGCCTTCATCTGGATTCCGAAGGCACTGATGATGATACACGGACTATACATGCATGCAGGACAAATGAAGACAAATCTGCTTGACAAACCAGCACTGTTACCTGGATACCTTCGATTGGCATTTCTGCCCTGGGCATTTCCCTTTATGACAGCCAAACAGGGAGACTAACCTGACCACATTGGCTCTACTTAAGATACCACAAGTAGGGCTGCAGAGATGGCTCAGTGGTTAAGGGCACTGGCTGCTTTTCCGAAGGTCCTGAGTTCAAATCCCAGCAACCACATGGTGGCTCACAACCATCTGTAATGAGATCTAACGCCCTCTTCTGGTAGGTGTCTAGAGACAGCTATAGGGTACTTGTATAAATAAAAATACATGTTTTAATTAAAAAAAAATCTTAAAAAAAAAAAAAGATACCACAAGCAGAGAAACTTAAGCATCTAACTAGCAATTGTTTACAGTTTGAAGACTAATCCATTTTACTCAGAATTAACTACAGCATACAGGTAGGCATGGTGCTAGAAGAAGTATTTCCCCATCAACTGGGGAATAAGCAAACATGAGCCTTTAGGGTTAATGCACAAGCAAGCCCACTATTGGCACCTGTACAGCATCTGGGAGTGGAGAGATCCACGCCCTTCGTATGCTAATAGCCAGTTCCTGCTGACAGCTTGTTAAAACCAAACCAAGCCAGCAGAAGGAATTCATTATCCCCTCCCCCAGTCTAATGATTATAGTAAATAGGCTCAGGTCTATTACAGTAACTTGAAGGTACAGGGATCTTCGAGAGGTGCTTTAGATAACTTTATATTCAAACTTGATGAGAACTGTATAACTGAGTTATATGTTATCTTTATCATTAAATTGTAAGATTTTATATATTTTAGATACGTGTTTCTAGTCAAGTATAGGAATTACAAATAGTTTTCCTATTCTGTATTTTATTGTGTGTGTTTTTTTGTCTCATCAACATACTATGTCAGAAACACAGATGAACATTTCATGTCTTTCTACAATGTTAGAACTTACTGGAAATAAGTTCACAAGGAGTAGAGTGGTGCTTTAATTGTCAGAATTTCTTTACTAAGTAATTCTTCTTTCTTTGATAACCTCAGCCAATGTAAACATAGGTTCTTTTTTCCAACCATAGTTACTAATATTAATATGCAAATCACACATTGCATATCAAAAGTACATCTGCCTAAACATGTATATTAGTAGG
>JADRCD010019902.1:0-15050 GCA_019843815.1 Montemys delectorum
CTTGTATTCTGTTGGTGATGCTTGCATCTATGTTTCCTGACTTTTTTTCCTAAGATTTCTAACTCCAGGGTTGTCTCCTTTTGTGATTTCTTTATTGTTTCTACTTCCATTTTTAGGTCCTGAATGGTTTTATTCAGTTCCTTTACCTGTTTGTTTGTGTTTTCCTGCAATTCCTTAAGGGATTTTTGGGTTTGTTCTTTAAGGGCTTCTATTTGTTTACTTGTGATCTCCTGTAATTCTTGATGGGATTTTTTTTGTTTCCTCTTTAAGGGCTTGTACCTCTTTATGTGTTTTCTTCTGTATTTCTTTAAGGGAGTTATTCATGTCCTTCTTAAGTTCCTCTATCAGTATTGTGAGATATGTTTTTAGATCCAAATCTTGCTTTTCTGGTATTTTGGGATATCCAGGGCTTGCTGAGGTGGGAGTACTAGGTTCCAGTGAAGCCAAGCAGTCTTGGTTTTTGTTGATAGGATTCTTGCGTTTGCCTTTTGCCATCTCTTGATCTCTGGTGTTAGAAGTTCTTGGTGTCTTAGAGCTTGACCTTTCCTTGCTGCCCTACAACTCCCCTTCCACTCCTGAGGCCTGTGCCTCCCAGTTGGTCCCGCCTTAGGAAGTCACCAGAGAGAAAATGGCGGATCTCATCTGAGTCCTTGGGCTGAAGCCTGCCTTGGAGGGAAGCCCTCCCCTAGCAGGGAGGGGGCAGAGATGGTCACAGATCCAGCTCTGTCACTCGGAAGCTGAGAGGCTCCTGTCCCTGCAGTTCTACGACTCCCCTGCAATTTCTGAGGCCTATGCCTTCCGGCTGGTCCTGCCTTAGCAAGACCCCAAAGAGAAAATGTCCTCAATATACTTTCTAATTTAAGTTTTGTATTTTATTCTAACTAAGCTTTTATTGATAAAATTTCAAGTTTATTTTATGTTTTACTTTGATAGAAATAAAAGAATGATTCTGAAAATTGAATCAATATCCTTTACACCTTGCCAGACTTTAAGCATTCTAAGTGCATTTCTGCCTGTGTTCTGTATAGGCTATTTTAAGGAATCAACTTCATCTACCCAGGAATATGTTTTTTCTCTCTCTGTCTCTGTTTCTCTGTTTTTGTTTCTATCTCTGTCTCTCAGTCTTTGTCTGTGATTCTCCTCCTCTGACAATTGAAGTATCTGCATATTTCATCCCTTTGAATTACAGAGCAGTAGCCCAGTCTTATTTGTTTGTGCTTCTTATCCTTTCTACTCAGCTAATGTATGTAGATATCAACAAATGATGGAGTCTGTTCTTTTTTGGGCAGACTAAACTTATTCCAATTCTAATGTAATTTAACTTCTGAAGGTAAGGTCATTCTGCCATAGCTATAAAATGACTCTTATATATCAATAATTATGACCTTGAAATGTACTTCCTGGTATAAATTTTGTTCCCCAAATTTGAAAACAGTTCAGTGTTTAGGGTATTCTGCTTTTCTGGCTGCCAGCTTCCCTCAATTTCTGCTTTCACTCACACTTTTTTCTCCTCTTAAATTCAAACTACTGAATGTTTTCTCTATGATCAATGCTGGAAACTAAAGAGTTAGAGATAAATTCACTCTCGGAATTGCATAAACAATTTCTTATAATTTAGTAAGGCATTCTTTTCTGTAATTTCGTCTATTATGTTATTATATATCATCTATGTAATCATTCTTGTTTCTCTCTATGGTAGTTTTTCAAAGCATTATAATACTCTTAACAATGTGTGTGTGTGTGTGTGTGTGTGTGTGTGTGTGTGTGTAGACCTCATTGTGGTAACTGCAGTATAATTCCCTTGAGTCTGTAAAGTGATTTTTCACAAACAGTTCCTTACTGGAAATTCATAATGATCTTATAAATTAGGATGTATTATATACTTTTGCTACTTTTTATCAGGGAAAGGAGAATTGAAAATTCATTTGAAATGAAAACTCTAAGTCCAAAGTACAAGATCTGTCCATTGTCTCTCCTTTGTTCATTTGCATAGACTATATCAAAAGTTAGAAGGATTACTTTTCAAAGCAAATAGCTATTACTTTGTTGTTTCACATTTTACTCATCCACAATAATATAGATTTTAATAACTATGTGAATTATTATGAGAGCTAAAACAAGAAATGATTAAAAAGAAAATGTTAAGAAAGCAAAAAAAAAAAAAAAAAACTGGCAGGAAAAAGAGGAAAAGCAGCATATACAGAACCATGAGCTGTTTTCTATACAACTATTCACATGTAATCTCTGTGTATAATATAATTAACATACAAAATTCAGTGAAAGAAATTGTCCATAAATCAAGAATAATATAAGCTAATGGAATAATCTAGCCTCTCTAGTTAGTACCCTGTCTATTTTGTTAGAATCAATAACAAAGAGTAACCTAAAGATAGGAGAGATGTCAAACTAGTTTATTTGGACTTATAGTATGTTTATATACATCCAAAGGAAAAAGTATAATATTGTTAACTAACAGTGGATTAGTAAAGAAATAAACAAGACAGAGTCGGAAAACTTTCTCTAATCTTCATCTCTTGCCTTGACTGAAGTTCTACCTCCATTCTACAGCTGGAATGGGTTTTATTATATATTCAGACTTGGGTATTAACAGTATGAAAGAATTCCCTATGTACATTCAAAGGAAAAGGTTAGATTTGGTTGGAAATTCAATATTTGAGTTAAAAAATTATGGGTCTCATTAATGTAAAATATTTTGGAAAAGTCTAAGTAGCAGTTAGAAATTTCCAGCAGTGGGGCATCTCATTTATGTCGAGCATTTTCATTGGTCTTTTTGTAGCATCACCATTAATGCACCCCTACTTAGCAAGGTTTTCTTCACTCCAAAGATTATCAGCAGCTTTTATTGTGAAAATTTCTACCATTTCCCCCATCTTAATCTTATCAAAACTGGTTTATTTCCTTTCAAATGTACCCAATGCTGAAAGAAGGGCTACTTGGAACTTTCACAGGTTTAATAATCATTTATTTTGAGCTATTTTACCCATATGGAGGTAGGTTATCCTCCAGAAGAGGGAAAGAATGCATATTTGGTAGTAATTGCAAGCAAAACAGTAAAATCTACAAGACATATTTTTAGGAAAGAGAACCTCTCCCCCATTTTAACCATTATATGATATGAGATGCAGTCATATTAGTAAATAAAATATAATGATGCATAGTGGTGACCTTGTTTTGTTCTGTGAGTTGATCAGAGCAGAGTCTGGTGTAGCTAGATCTAAACTGTCTTGTGATAAAGCAGAGAGCCTATAAAGCAGTCCTTGATTAGAAAAGAGGCAATGAATAATTTTTTCCAGTGAAAAGGAAAGACAGAATAATGGAATTAGAAAACTCAAGTCACCAAGGTCTCACTTTTAAAGTTACTATGCCAATAATATCTTCTCTAAGAAGTTGCTATTTCTTTTGTTTTGTTTTAAAATAGATAAACCTTATCTACTCTTGGGAAATTCATTTCTCCATACTTTATCCATCCCAGACTTCATTCTCTGCCACCAAGGTTGGTGATCTGAAATGCAAAAGCTGCGTTTCAGGACTTTGGTTCTGATTGTCGTTCTGGGACGTGAATCCTGTGGACAATTCAGTAGTGACCTTCATGATATACAACTGCTTTCAATCAGCTTACATCTCCTGAAACTTCTGAATTATCTCCGCGTGATCTAATTGGGGTCAAATTCTCTCCCGTTTTCTTGAACTGTAAGTGCCATATTGGCTGCATCTACAAGCAGGATTTCCCTTTCTTTTTCTTTTCATGTTCCTCCTTCTTTTTTTTACATTTGACATTTTTTAAGCTCCCTCTAGAGTCATAGAGTGACACAGGCATTCATCCGTCTGTTTTGCCAATCCAGTGTTCTGCTGTTTCCAAGCCATTTATTGAATAATCCATCTTCTGCTTGACGTTGAAGCTTTTGATTGTTTAGCTAGCATGGAAGGAGAAAAAGAACACAATTAGCTTTCAGATTTCATCGGCTCTGTGGTTATTACTACAAATGGCATATTCTTTTCAGCCTCCAGGAAAATTCCATTTTAAATCCAGGTCTAAGTGCTTAAAGATGCCCTTGAGTCTTTTCCTGTTTACTTGTAAATAAAGGATTTCTTTTGGATACTTTTTATCCTCACTTTTGATCTTTATTTGACATTTTGAATTATAGTTTGTAATTTAGGAATCATTTATTGGTATGTTTTCTTAATTCATTACTTTGTTCATCTTTATGTTAAGTGTTCTGGAAGAATTATTTTATTGGATTATTATTTTTCTTAAAAGTGAAGTATTGCCTCAGTGAAATTTAATACAACAAGCTGGGGAGTAAATTACTATTTGGAAACTAAAGAGAATTAAAGGAAGCTTTGTGGCATTTCTGATTTGTTAATTTAAATGATATGTTTAATCCTAGGGAAAAACGGCAGCCATTTTATAGTTCTCCCAGTGGTTTAGGCTCTACAGCGTCTTCACTTCTATGGTATGCCCAGATTTATAGGAGGCAGGGAGTGTTCTCCAGGACTACCTGTCTTCATTTTCTATTTCACATCAATGTTTGCCTCACTGAACAAGTTTTTGTCCCACTTCACCCAAGCATTAGGGGTCATGGTTGAGATAAAGCTCCTCTTCATGTTACAAGGTAGAACAAATAATATTACATTCTGGGCAACATAGTAATGAAATACACAATGAAGAAGGGGTCTCTGTGTCAGTGTAGTCAACTGCCTCCCAGGGAACATCCGGAGCTACTGCTGCTGCTGCTGCTTCTCTGAAGTGATCTCTAATGATTGAACTCCTCAAAGAGAACAAATGTAGCTTCATGTGTTATCACACAGCTCTTTGTTCATCCACCTTTACCATCTGTAGAACTAGGCTGCATGTACCTCTATACAAAGTTAGAGATCCATGTCTGAAAAAAGAATGCCCCCCACCAGGCTGCCTAGAAAATCAAGTTGCTCAAATAATGTATCATAGAATTGGACCCTTGCAATGTGAAAATATTGTAAATGAGTATTTTCTTTTTTTTTTATTAGATATTTCCTTTATTTACAATATCTCCTTTCCCAGGTTCCCTCCAAAAGAAAAAAGAAAAAGAAAATAAAATAAGAAAAAAATAAAATAAAAAAACACAAAAGCTAAAACAATCCCCTGTCCCTTCCTCCTCCCCCTGCTCATCACTCTACACTCTCTCACTTCCTGGTCCTGGCATTCCCCCTGGAATTCCCCTACACTGGGGCATAGAAACTTCCTCTCCTCCCATTGATGACCAACTTGGCCATCCTCTGCTATACACAAGCTGCTGGAGCCATGAGTACCCCCATGTGTACTCTTTGGTTGGAGTTTTAGTCCCTGGGAGCTCTGAGGGTACTAGCTAGTTCATATTGTTGTTCCTCCTAAGGAGCTACAAACCCTTTAGCTCCTTGGGTCCTTTCTCTAGCTCCTTTAATGGGGACCCTGTATTCAGCCCAATGGATGGCTATGAGCCTCTACTTCTGTATTAGTTGGGCAGTGTCAGAGCCTCTCAGGAGACAGCTTATCAGGCTCCTGTCAGCCAGCACTTGCTGATATCCACAATAGTGTCTGGATTTGATGATTGAATATGGGAAAGATTCCCAGGTGGAAGAGTCTCTGGATTGTCCTTCCTTCAGTCTCTGCTCCGTAGTTTGTCTCTGAAAATCCTTCCATGGGTATTTTGTTCCCCCTTTTATGAAAGAATAAAGTATCTTCTTCTTGATTTTCTTGTCGTTTGTGGATTGTACTTTGTGTATTCTGATCTTCTAGGCTAATATCCACTTATCAGAGAATGCATATCATGTGTGTTCTTTTGTGATTGGGTTACCTCACTCAGGATGATATTCTCCAAGTCCATCCATTTCCTCAAGAATTTCATAAATTCATTGTTTTTAATAGCTGAATAGTACTCCATTGTGTAGATGTACCACATTTTCTGTATCCATTCCTGTGTTGAGGGACATCTGAGCTGTTTCCAGTTTCTGGCTATTATAAATAAGGCTGCTATGAATATAGTAGAGCATGTTCCTTATTACATGTTGGAGCATCTTCTGGGTATATGCCCAGGAGTGGTATAGCTGGGACCTCTGGTAGTACTATGTCCAATTTCCAGAGGAACCGCCAAACTGATTCCAGAGTGGTTGTACCAGCTTGCAATTTTACCAGCAATGAAGGAGTGTTCCTCTTTCTCCACAACCTTTCCAGCATCTGATGTCACCTGAGTTTTTTATCCTAGCCATTCTGACTGGTGTAAGGTGGAATCTCAGGGTTGTTTTGATTTGCAGTTCCCTGATGACTAAGGATGCTAAACATTTCTTTAGGTGTTTCTCAGCCATTCAGTATTCCTCAGTTGAGAATTCTTTGTTTAGCTCTGAACTCCATTTTTAATCGGGTTATTTGTTTTTCTGGAGTCTAACTTCTTAGTTCTTTGTATATATTGGATATTAGCCATCTATCAGATATAGGATTGGTAAAGATCTTTTCCCAATTTGTTGGTTGCCATTTTGTTCTACAGCAAACCAGTAGCCAACATCAAACTAAGCAATCCCACTAAAATCAGGGACTAGACAAGGCTGCCCACTCTCTCCCTACCTATTCAATATTGTACTTGAAGTCCTAGCCAGAGCAATTAGACAACAAAAGGAGATCAAAGGGATATGAATTGGAAAGGAAGAAGTCAAATTATCACTATTTGCTGATGATATGATAGTATACTTAAGTGACCCAAAAACTTCTACCAGAGAGCTCCTAAACCTGATAAACAACTTCAGCAAAGTAGCTGGATATAAAATTAACTCAAGCACATCAGTGGCCTTCCTCTACACAAAGGATAAACAGGCAGAGAAAGAAATTAGGGAAACAACACCCTTTACAATATTCTCCAAATAATATAAAATATCTTGGTGTGACTCTAACTAAGCAAGTAAAATCTGTTTGACAAAAACTTCAAGTCTCTGAAGAAGGAAATTGAAGAAGATCTCAGAAGATGGAAATTTCTCCCTTGCTTGTGGATTGGCAAGATTAATATAGTAAAAAAAGCCATCTTGCTGAAAGCAATCTACAGATTCAATGCAATCCCCATCAAAATTCCAACTCAATTCTTCACAGACTTAGAAAGAGCAATTTGCAAATTCATCTAGAATATCAAAAACCCCAGGATAGCCAAAACTATTCTCAACAATAAACGAACCTCTGGTGGAATCACCATCCCAGACCTTAAGCTGTACTATAAAGCAATTGTGATAAAAACTGCATGGTATTGGTACAGTGACAGACAGGTAGATGAATGGAATAAAATTGAAGTCCCAGAAATGAACCTACACACCTGTGACCACTTGATCTTTGACAAAGGAGCTAAAACCATCCAGTGGAAAAAAGACAGCATTTTTAATAAATGGTGCTGGCTCAACTGGCGGTTAGCATGTAGAAGAAGACAAATCGATCCATTCTTATCTCCTTGTACAAAGCTCAAGTCCAAGTGTATCAAGAACCTCCTCATAAAACCAGATACAGTCAAACCAATAGAAAAGAAAGTGGAGAAAAGCCTCAAGCACATAGGCACAGGGGAAATTTTCCTGAACAAAACACCAATAGCCAATAGCGTATGCTCTAAGATCAAGAATCGACAAATGGGACTTCATAAAATTGCAAAACTTCTGTAAGGCAAAAGACATTGTAAATGAGTATTTTCTTAATCCATTGCTTCATTCATCTTTATGTTAAATGTTTGGAATATATTTTATCTGATTATTATTTTCCTTAAAAATGAGGTATTGGTACAAAGAAATTTCTCAAGAATAAGAAATACTCAGTAGAGTACCAAATAGCCAAGCAAAGAGGGATAGAATGGACAGAATGAATGGAAATATTAATGATGCAAAAGAGAAATTGGGAAGACATGTGTTTTAACTGACCAAAGCAGTTAGTAAGAGAAAGTGGTGAGCCCCGGCTTTCAACGAAAGTGATGTGTAAGCTCGAATGCCTCTTTTATCCCTGCATGCAAAATGACCTTGCATTTTAGTTCTGTGGGGTTTTTGGTACAGCTGCTATTTGATAATAACACAATGTGTTTTCCAATTTACTTAGATTGTTTAAAAAAAACAGATAACTGAAAGCCATCTGTGTTTCTGTGTAAATTGTTCTCAGGACAGGGACCAGGAACAAAACATTTAAAATCCTGCTATTGAAATCTTTCATTAATTGAAGGGGTTTTGCAAATTCAGTCTTCAGTGCCAGGTGAAGAGAATGCCACACATTTGGCTTTCTATGGTAAACACAAAATAAATGTCTTCCTTGACTCTCCTCATTGAGTGGTCTCATATTTTATTTTCCTGGCAGTGAAAATTCTATAGGCATTAGAAACATCAGGAACAATTGCTTCCATGCATATTCTCTAAGTTGACCCCAAGAGACATTGACTTAGGCCTGGGAAAGGGTCTAGAGGTCACCATATTGAAATCATCTCTCTGATAATTGTGATGTAAGTGGTCAGAGGATCACATTTGAGCTAATACTGATTTCCAGCAGCATAATTGTGTACTATTTACATGGGAGCTAAATTTTGCACAGGTATCCTGTAGCTCTAATAGTATTCTAAAGTGTAAGAGAAATGCACAAATCTCACAAACAATCAGAATGACATACGGACAGAGCAAGTGGCTAAAACAAAATAAAACTCAACTATGCATTTGAAATAGATCATTAGAGATATGATGGAATTCGATCAAACTGTGTTGATACACAGAGGACAATCTAAGATGACAAGAAGAACAGAAAATATTTCAAGAGACATAGTTAATTTCAGTTATTGACACTGAACCCTAAGCTTTGGAGAACCTTATCAATTTTACTCCAGTATGCAATTTTGCTGTGTATGGACCTGGCAAATCTATTTTTGCTAAAGCTCCTAAGACAATAATATAATGTGTTTTGTTGGGTTTATAATCATCTAATTTGGAGTATCCTAATTCTATGTTCTAAATTATTTTTAAAAATGTGTTTATTCTCTCAAGGACTTGGAATGTAGTCAATGGCAGAGTCCATACATATGCAAGGCTCTGGACTTTATTCACAGCACCTTAGAAGCACACAGACAAAAAGAAAGGAGGTCTATCACATTCAAGTCTCCCATCTATAAGACAAAATGTATCCTGTAAGACACAATGTATCCTTTTGCTCCTTAAAGGCCTAGAAAGGATGCACTTACCAGAAAATGGTAAGAGCCCAGGTTTCCAGTAGCAGTAGATACAGTTTTTGGGGTAACAAGCTCCTCCCCCTCTTTGCCACTAAATCTTTATGAAATATTGCAAATCACTTCACTTCATCCCAGCTGGAGTCCCTTTTCTTCAGAACAGAGGCATTGGATAGAGGATTGTTTTTGTGAACTTCAAGTTACACAGAAGGAGAAAGTATTCTGTCCATTACCTTTCATGATCCTCAGCACAGTCTGCCATCTCTAAGGACAAAAGGTTATCATTGGCATCAAAGAGGAAGGAGATTTAGCAATTTGGACACTCTCACAGGTTACAATTGGCATTCAAATGATTGATTGTTCTTTTATGAGTGACAATTGGGTTGTCAGCCCCAGCTCTCCCATATCACATGTTATATTAATCTGTCCTGGACAGTTTCTTGTAATGATGTGGCATGTGGTAGTATAGGACTAGCCCAAGAAAGTGACAATGTCATCTTTCTATCACAAGACTTCATGTTTGCATTGATATGGAAAGTCATTGGTGGTTTTCAAGAATGGAGAAAGAAAACAGATGCTATGCACACCTCTTGCCATTAGGTGGGGCAGTTGAGGAGTTGGAAAATAGGTTCGAATGAAACCCATTAGTGCACACCAACCTCTGCTTGTAACTAATAAATGATGCCCTTCCTTTCAGTCATAGAACTTGGCCAGATTCTTAGATTCTTCTTCGTTTTTTCTTAAAGTCCTTAGAGGTTAAGAAGAGGCACACTGGTAGCAAAGTTAATACAAGTCACTTTCTGGGTTTGAGTTTTATAAAAATATTCCTACCTAGGATTCAGAAAGTCAAAAATGAGCTTTCAGGCAACTCACCCATTGTACCTTTCCAGGAAAATGGTTAATGTGTGTGAGGTTGGGGGTAAAATAGCAGGATTTTGGAAATCCTGGAAGTAGATAGAAGACGTGTCAATTATTGTAGTGCTCCCCTCTGCTCCTATTGATTTCCACTAAAATCCATTCCTTCCCCTTTCACTGTCTTCTGGAAAAGTCTATGCCAATTAATTTACCTGATGTCTTAATGGATAATTCATTACGAAAATGTTTTGTGCCAAATGTATCATGATGAGTTTTGGTCGCTAATGTTTCCTTGGCTCTACTTGGAAGTGTTTTTATTGACCGACTCATAGATTTAAGATGTTTCCATAGAACTGTAAAAATGACCTAGGGAAATTTCAAATCACTCTTAATGATCATGACTTTAAACTTTCTCTAGTAAATGCATACACTTAAGGCACAGAGGAAGAGGTCCTGAGAGGAAGATAGGAGAAGTGGGGGAGGGGCGGGAACAGTATTTCCGGTTACTCAAGCTTTATCTCCTTAAAAGAAAGTCTTTATCTCCATAATAAAACCTGTTGCCAGGAAAGAGATGATGTGGAAATTTATGTAGATTCTGAAGGAGGGATTGCTTTCCTGACAAATAAGGCAAAGAGATTTGGATGTTTAGAAATGAAGAATGAGAAAAGAAGAAATATATAAGTACTTCAATGGATGATTGGAGAGTTAAATAAATGTGATGAATTGCCACTTACTCTGGACCAGCTACAATGTGTTTCCCACTTTCTCTCTTATGCTCTTAATTTTTATCAGTATCTGTAGAAATAGTAATAGTTAGAAGTCCCTGCAATTTACAGAACTCTGCACTTGATTAATTTCAGAGTCTCAGCAAATTTGCATGAGTTTTTCAGAGGACTGCAAACAGAGAAATGACTACATCTGATTTAAATCACTAACATTTAAAATGATGCTCATTTGCACAGAAGAGTTTGGAAGCAGACTGGATTTTTGCATTGCTATAATCTTACATGGCAGCCAGCATCTATTACATTCTCCTCAGTTTGGTCCTTAATTTCCAAGTAATGACTGCAAGAGGAAGATGAGAATTGAGTTGAGTGGCTTTGTCCAGTTGAGATGCACATAGTATTTGCTGTTCAACTTAATAATAAAAACATTCAATTTTTAAAAATATTTACTACATATTAGACACCAAGCTATACCCTCAGAATAATCTTGTGAGTCTGATGCTCTTGACACCATAGGTCTTAATCATAGGACTGTTTTTGAAGCCATCTTTGTTAGTGTATATGTGTTCATGTGGTCACACATTTTTTATGAATGTGTGTGCTCAAAAAGGAGACCCTGAGTTGGATCTCCAGCATCTACAAAAAAACAAACCAAACCAAACCAAAACAACAACAACAACAACAACAACAACAAGTGCAGTGACTGGTGCTTGTAATGTCAGTGCTGGGAGGTAGAAATGGGCAGACAGATCCTTCCGGCTCAATGGTCAGTCTTCTTGGCTGAATAAATGAGCCTCATGTCCCCAACCTCTGAAAATAAGGTAGACAGCTCCTGGGAAATGAGACCAAGGTTGACCTCTGTCTTCAAAAGCATATCTACATATGCATGTGTAACTTCCGAGAACACGTGCATAAACAGGTACAGAGATATCTCTGTGTACACATACATGCATGGTATAAGTGTTCTTTGAACAGAGGGAGATTTTCTTAACCATCTGTCTGATATAGAGCTCTTATCCTTGTTTGTCATCTATGGGTCGTTTATTCTAAACTGGTTCTCTTCTTATCTTCACAGGGATGAGTATTATACTGATCTTGTCATCTATTGATGACAGAGTCTAGTTTAATTCAATGTTCAATATATTCTAGTTCTAGTTTAATTTAATTAGTTTCATGTTCAATAAAGAGAAATGTAAATCAAATAAGGAAATTCTTGTGGTAAGCTATTGAAAGTCATTTTTAACTAAAGTGTAAGGCATTAAAAATGAGCAAAAACAATGAGTATTTTCATCTGTCGACAATGAGGGAAACATCTTTAAGGTGCATGCTCAGTGCTCATGTTGTTACAAAGCACAGAAGACAAAACGGAAAGATACAATGTTGGACTGAAGTTTGAAAATATACATATGTAAAAATATTTCTATACCATATTTAAATTCTATGAAGAAATTTAGCAAAAATTTAAAAATTAAAAAATAGCTTTTGATGTAAAACAAAGTTTACTTTTCCAGTATGAAATTTGATCTTAGTGTGTGTTGGGGACTCTTAGAGTTGAAGTCTTTGCAGGAGTAAAAAGATTTAAAGTCTTAAGAATGTTAGCACATCATTTAAACTTCAAAGGATCTTTTTAATCTTGGAATATAGTCAATGAGATGTAATAAGTTAGATTTAATAATCATTCATATGTGTATACATACATACATGCACACATACATAGTTACATATCTTACATGGATAACCTGCTTTTGAATTTGTGTAATAGTTATTGAATTAGCTTGAACAAAGTAAGGATGCTGAATTTGATGGAGAGGCTAGGTTAGAGAGCTTCCTCCAGGAACCGGAAGTAGTAAGATTTACTGTGGTTCAATCTTTAGCTAGCCCAGACTCCTGATAGTTCTTTCTCTTTCCCTAGTAGCTTAAAAGATATGAGAATTGTCTTTGCATTATTAGATACAGTTTTACTTAACGCTACGCTCCCCAACATCCCTGCTATATAAATGGATTAAATTACTGCGCATGAGTCCATTCTTCCATGATCACATTGAGCAGAGACAGTAAAACAGCTGGAACACTGGGGCAGAAGAGTAAAGATTAAAGCTTAATAAGAAGTATCTTATATAATTTGATTCATTGAATTCAAAGTTGATGAACTACTGGGTTCCTTTCAAAACATACCTTCATTGTTAGGTAGGTTTTCTTGAAGAGTAGAAGATCTCAAAAGTTATTTGAGCTTAAGTATTGAGATTCAGGAATATGCATGAAGGAAATATATTATATGTAAACTTCTAGTTATAATCTAGTATCTCAGATGTACTTTATTGAGATAAAGATGAGAAATAATGTCCTCATAGCTTAATATGTCTGATATGTCTGATAAATATTTGTTAAGAGAATTTCAGTTGCTTCATTTTTAAATAACCATTCATTAAGTTAAACCTTATTTTCTTATATGAATAATTGAAAATTTCAATATTTTTTCAGGGCTATTGCTATAATCTCAGAGCTCAGAAGATGGAGGAAAGAGAATTGAATATTTTTTTAAAACTTTTATTGAATTATGATGAGAAAAATTTCATGATTTCAATTTATCTGAAATTTTTAACATTTAAAAACATATTTTAAGTAAATAGAATTAAATCACAGTCTTGTTTCCCTTTTGTACCCCCACTCCTCCCAGAGACCCTCCTTCAATACCTACAATTTTTTTTGTCATATTCCTTAAAATTTATAAAATATTATAATACAAATAAGTATTATAAAAGTTGTTTGATATAAAGCAACAATCAATTTAACAGTCTTATGTAGATGCTCGTCTACAGCAATAGTGAAAATACATTTATCTCAATATAAATTTTAAATAACTCCAAACATATTAACTGTATACTTCAAAATAATACATCACTACTGGTATTTTCCTAAATGAACATAAATATATAAAGTCTTTTTGTTTGTTTTGTATTTAGTAGAGTTTAAAATTTTGGCTCTTACTGTGGTACAAGCCCAAAATAAGAACAATTTTTAGACCTTGGATTTCATTGTAATAAGGCTGTACTTCAATTATCTTCACATCACCAAAGGATTTTACCTCCATCGTAGCTAAGCTGAGAGTTGACAGTTCTGCTGCACCAAGAAATGAATTGTAGGCACAATATTTGGATACAGACTTCCTGCTATGGTCAAAGCTATTTGACTTGAGTGAATGACTTTATTCTCAGCCCACAGAGAACAGGTTACATTCATTTAAGAAATGGTGTGTTTATTAAGATGGTCTATCTATAAAGTCATTCACCAACTGATTGAATGGACAATGGTTCTGCTTGGAGGGGTGGCACGGACATTGGGTGAGGGCAAGAATTTGGTTCATTAGCTGTGATAATTTGGAAAAGCATTCATCTCAAAGAACGAGTAACTTATAAAGTCCTCTTCTTCAAACTTGATACAAGAGTTACAAATGTCAGGCAAAGCATTCAGTCTCACTCTTTGTTTTTCTCTTCCAAGCCCCTTCCCAATTTAATTGTCTATGTTTCTTTTAGGTATATAAATACTTTTGAAATATATAAGCTGTTCTGAAAACCATAGTATTGTGTAAAGACATGAAATAAACAATACTACTAATAGAGAGGCTGAGATAGGAGAAGCGATATTTTAAGCCCCTTGTGTTGTACACAGCAAGACACTGTCACAAACAAACAAGCTGAAAGTGGATATAGATTGTACAATGTTGGACCTATTTCTCCAATTACCAAATTAGAGAGACCATTGGATGACAATCAACAAATTTCTAATTCCTCATATTATTGGATTCAATCAATTAGGATATGTTGGTAATATTAATTTTCATTAGTATATTAAGAAAAAGTAATTTTCACATTCCTGTTGTTTTTGTGGAATTAGGTTTGTGTGGATTTGTTGAAATATTACCTTCTTGTTTCTTCTGGTGTGTAGTTTTGATCCTTATGTTGATGTTTTCCATCTATTATCCTTTGTAGGGCTGGATTTGTGGAAAGATACTGTATAAATTTTGTTTTGTCATGGAATATCTTGTTTTCTCCATCTATGGTAATTGAGAGTTTTGCTGGATATAGTAGTCTGGACTGGCATTTGTGTTCTTGTAGGGTCTGTATGACATCTGCCCAGGATCTTCTAGCTTTCATAGTCTCTGGTGAGAAGTCTGGTGTAATTCTGATAGGGCTCCCTTTGTATGTTACTTGACCTTTTTCCCTTACTGCTTTTAGTATTCTTTCTTTGTTTTGTGCATTTGTTTTTTTTTTTT
>JADRCD010019920.1:0-15576 GCA_019843815.1 Montemys delectorum
GGGGAATGCCAGGGCCAATAAGTGGGAGAGGGTGGGGTGGCAGGCATGGGGAGGGGGGAGGCAAAAGGAGTTTTTTCTTGTTGTTTTTGTTTGTTTGTTTTTTGGAGGGGAACCTGGGAAAGGGAAAATTTACATGTAAATAAAGAAAATATCTAAAAAAAAGAAATACTAGTAGTCATGCATTATTTTGAAGTATACAATTAATTTATTTTGAGTTATTTAAAATTTATATTGAGAAAAATGTATTTTCTCTATTGCTGTAGACGAGCATGTACATAAGACTGTTAAATTGATTGTTGTTTTATATCAAACAACTTTTATAATACTTATTTTTATTGTTATAATATTTTATAAATTTTAAAGAATATCACAAAAAAATATATTGTAAGTATTGAAGGGGTAGTCTCTGGGTGGAGTGGGGTACAAAAGGGAAACAAGAATGTGATTTAATTCTATTTACTTAAAATATGTTTTTAAATATTAACAAATTCAGATAAATTGAAATCATGTAACTTTTCTCTTTTCATATTGTAATAAAAGTTAAAAAAAAAGAAGTAAAAACAAAACAAAACAAAACAAAAAAAAAAAAGAAATGGTGTAGGTATTAAGATGGTCTACCCATAAAGTCATTCACCAACTGTTTCAATGAACCATGGTTCTGCTTGGAGGGTGGCACGGACATTGGATGAGGGTAAGAATGTGGTTCATTAGCTGTGATAATTTGGAAAAGCATTCATCTTAAAGAAAGAGTAACTTATAAAGTCCTCTTCTTCAAACTTGATACAAGAGTTACAAACATCAGGCAAAGCATTCAGTCTCACTCTTTGTTGTGACAAGCAACCTCCCTAGTTAATGATCTATGTTTCTTTTGGGTATATAACTATTTTGAAGTATATAACCTGTTCTGAAAACCATAGTATAGTATAAAGACATGAAATAAACAATACTGCTAATAGAGAGGCTGAGATAGGAGAAGCAAGATTTCAAGACCATTATGTTGTACACAGCCAGACACTTTCACAAACAAACAAGCTGAAAGTGTATATGGATTGTACAATGTTGGACCTATTTCTCCAATTATCAAATTAGAGAGACCATTGGATGACAATCAGCAAATTTCTAATTCCTCATATTATTGGATTTCAATTGCTTAGGATATGTTGGTAATATTAATTTTCATATTAATATATTAAGAAAAAGTAATTGTCACTTCCTGTTGTTTTTGTTGTAAGTGATGGAATTAGGGTTGTGTGGATTTGTTGAAAGATTATCTTCTTGCTTCTTTTAGGGTGTAGTTTTGCTCCTTATGTTGATGTTTTCCATCTATTATCCTTTGTAGGGCTGGATTTGTGGAAAGATATTGTGTAAATTTTGTTTTGTCATGGAATATCTTCTTTTCTCCATCTATGGTAATTGAGAGTTTTGCTGGGTATAGTAGCCTGGGCTGGCATTTGTGTTTTCGTAGGGTCTGTATTATGTTGTACACAGACAAAGAAAGAATTTTAAAAGCAGTTAGGGAAAAAGGTCAATAACATATAAAGGCAGGCCTATCAGAATTATACCAGACTTCTCACCAGAGACTATGAAAGCTAGAAGATCCTGGGCAGATGTCATATGGACCCTACAAGAACACAAATGCCAGCTCAGGCTACTATACTCAGCAAAACTCTCAATTACCATAGATGGAGAAAACAAGATATTCTATGACAAAACACAATTTCCACAAATCCAGCCCTATAAAGGATGGAAAACATCAACATAAGGAGCAAAACTACCCCCTAGAAGAAGCAAGAAAGTAATCTTTCAACAAATCCACACATTAACATATATAATATATATATTATCCACATATTAACATATATAACATATATAATATAACATTAGGGTTATATTTCAGGTTAATCCTAGCCAAGTCATGATATGCAGACCTCCAATTAAGGAACAAGGTGGGGTCTAGCACTGCCTTAAGGAGACAATACCAATCATAATAGGTCTGGAGGTGCATGGCCCATTGCTTTAGTACTTGTTCAGAATAAGGGGAATCTAGGCCAGAGTTGTTGGCAGTTTTTCTGATTAGTGACAAGTCTGCCAGAGGAGTTGGAATCCAGGGCCTAGTCACTGCATCATAGTGAAGATTGATAGGGAAAACCTTCTGATATACATGAGGAAAATGAGGCTCCCGGGGAAGAGGCAGTCCTGCAGGAGGTATTGCAGGAGTGATCACTGCAGGTGTGACTGTGGGAAGGTGAAGTCCCCCTAAATCACACCAGGGGTAAGTGTGTGTGGGGTACCTCTGATGGGACAGGAGCAGAAGGGCTAGTGAGTGAGGGACCTGGGACAGCAAGGTTAGAAGACTACTTGGAGCCTAACAACTGGAGGGATGGAGCAGAGGCACCCTCATCCTCATCACTGAGATCATCCTGCTTGCCCATAGAAAGTGGGATGGGGTCAGTAAAGGAAAGGTGAGTATTAGCCTGATCCTGGCAGTGTTTGCTATGGGCATCCACCACTTCCTCTGGAAAAGAATTCTTAAGAGTGGTGATGACTGCAAGGAGGATGGGGACAAAGAACAAGGGTGAAATAATCCCAGACTGTTAAGGTCTAAGAAAAAATGTTTAGCCACTCCCAGGCACTCTAACATGCCCAGGATCAGAGATGAGGAGGACATAACATCTGTCCCAACACCTGGAATAACTGGGACCAGCAGGACCAGGCACACAGGAACTCCACCAGCCCAGTGGATCAGGTTCCTTCCTGTCCCACAACACCCAGAGGAAGTTCTACTCCCAGGTGCTCTAACATGCCCAGGATCAGAGATGAGGAGGACACAACATCTGACCCAACACCAGGAGTAACTGGGACGAGCAGGACCAAGCACACAGGAACTCTACCAGCCCAGTGGCTCAGTTTGCTTCCAGTCTGTCTGGGCCAGCCAATGCCCTGAGCTTGGGCGCAAACTCTGCAGTCATTCCCAAAACACCCAGAGGAAGCTCCACTCCCAGGTGCTCTAACAAGCCCAGGGTCACAGGATCCCAGAATCACAGGATCACAGAGACAGCTTGACTCTGAGGAGTTCTGACACAATCAGGATCACAGGAAGGACAGGCTCCAGTCAGATTTAGCAAGGGCAGGTAGCAGTAGAGATAACCAGATGATGTGGAGTAATCGTAAGAATATAAGCAACACAAACCAAAGTTACTTGGCATCATCAGAACCCAATTCTCCCACCATTGCAAGTCTTGGACACACCACCACACTGGAAAAGCAAGATTCAGATATAAAATCACTTCTCATGATGATGATACAGGACTTTTAGAAAGACATAAATAGCACCCTCAAAGAAATACAGGAGAACACAGGTAAACAGCTAGAAACCCTTCAAGAGGAAACACAAAAATCCCTTAAAGAACTACAGGAAAACACAATCAAACAGGTGAAGGAAATGAGGAAAACCATCCAGAATCTAAAAATAGAAATAGAAACAATAAAGAAATCAGAAAGAGAGACAACCCTGGAGATAGAAAACCTAGTAAAGAAATCAGAAGTCATAGATGCAAGCATCCATCACCAACAGAATACAAGTGATAGATGAGAGAATATCAGGGGTAGAAGACACCATAGAAAACATTGACATGACAATACCTGACTAATACAGATGTAGAGGCTCACAGCCATTCACTGAACTGAGTACAGGGTCCCCAATGAAGGAGTTAGAGAAAGGTTCTATGGAGCTGAAGGGTTTGCAGCCCCTTAGGATGAACAATAATTACTAACTAGTACCCTCAGAGCTCCCAGGGACCCAACCACCAATCAAGGACTATACAGGGTAGGACTGAATGTTCTGGCAGCATATATATAGTAGAGGATTGAAAATTCGATCATCAATAGGAGGAAAGGACCTCGGCCTTATGAAGGTTTTGTGCCCCAGTGTAGGGGAATGCCAGGGCCAATAAGTGGGAGAGGCAAAAGGCATGGGGCGGGGGAGGCAAAAGGGGTTTGTTCTTGTTGTTTTTGTTTGCTTGTTTGTTTTTTGGAGGGGAACCTGGGAAAGGAAAAATTTACATGTAAATAAAGAAAATATGTAAAAAAAAAATGCAAAAAGCAAAAAGATCCTAACCCAAAACTTCCAGGAAATCCAGGATGCAATTAGAAGACCAAACCTGAGGATAATAGGTATAGAAGAGAGTGAAGACTCTCAATGTAATGGGCCAGTAAATATCTTTAACAAAATTGTAGAAGAAAGCTTCCCTAACCTAAAGAAAGAGATGCCCATGAACATACAAGAAGTCTACAGAACTCCAAATAGACTGGATCAGAAAAGAAATTCCTCCCATCACATAATAATAAAAACTCCAAGTGCACTAAACAAAGAAAGAATTTTAAAAGCAGTAAGGGAAAAAGGTCAAGTAACATGTAAAGGCAGGTCTATCAGAATTACACCAGACTTCTCACCAGAGACTGTGAAAGATAGAAGATCCTGGGCAGATGTCATACAGACCCTACAAGAACACAAATGCCAGTCCAGGCTACTATACCCAGCAAAACTCTCAAACACCTTAGATGGAGAAAACAAAATATTCCATGACAAAACAAAATTTACACAATATCTTTCCATAAATCCAGCCCTACAAAGGATAATAGATGGAAAACATCAACATAAGGAGCAAAACTTCACCCTAAAAGAAGCAAGAAGGTAATCTTTCAACAAATCCACACAACCCTAATTCCATCACTTACAACAAAAGCAACAGGAAGTAACAGTTACTTTTTCTTAATAGCCTAATATTAAAGTTAATATTATCAAAATATCCTAATTGATTGAAATCCAAAAATATGAAGAATTAGAAATTTATTGACTGTCATCCAATGATCTCTCTAATTTGGTAATTGGAGGAATAGGTCCAATATTATACAATCCATATACACTTTTAGCTTGTTTGTTCATGACAATGTCTTTCTGTGTACACCATAATGGTCTTGAGATCTTGCTTCTCCTACCTCAGGCTCTCTATTAGCAGTACTGTTTATTTCATGTTTTTACACTATACTATGGTCTTTAGAACAGCTTACATATTTTAAAAGTATTTATACACCCAAAACAAATGTAGACAATTAAATTGAGAGGGAGTTTGTAAGACAACAACAATGAGTAAGATTGAATGCTTTGCTTGATGTTTGTAACTCTTGTACCAAGTTACCACAGTAAGAGTCAAGATTTTAAGCTCTACTAAATATAAAACAAACAAATAAAAACACTTTATATATTTATGTTATGTTTATTATGTAAGAAAATATTAGTAGTGATATATTATTTTCAAAAATACAATTAATATATTTAGAGTTATTTATAATTTATACTGAGAAAAACATGTATTTTCAGTATTGTCATAGACAAGCATCTACATAAGACTGTTAAATTGTTTTATATCAAACAACTTTTATAATACTCATTTTTATTGTTATAATATTTTATAAATTTTAAAGAATATGACCAAAAAGATATTGTAGGTATTGAAGGGGAGTCTCTGGGAGGAGTTGGGGTACAAAAGGAAAACAAGAATGTGATTTAATTCTATTTACTTAAAATATGTTTTTAAATGTTAACAAATTCAGATAAATTGAAATTATGTAATTTTTTCTCATTATAATACAATAAAACTTAAAAAGAAAAAATGTTTATGGAAAATTTTTTAGATTGATAAAAGCAAGTGGAGAATGTTAGAGAATGTAAAAGAACTTGGACGATGATGATTTAGAAATAAAAAATGCTTCAGATGAAAGATGTTCAAAGTTGGTAAATGCATGTTATATTTTTCTGAGGGTCTAAGAAGATGTTTTAAGGTATATAAATGCAAGTTATAGAGATATAAGAAATGATTTAAAGAAAAAAAATTGGGAAATATTTTATCTTCCCCGCATTGCTATTATTATTTCAGAATTTTAACATTGATCAATGGAGTTCTGAAAAGTTAATGGGACATTGGCAGTTTGCAATTCAGTTACAAGCTTCAGATTTTAATTTCTCCTTGTCTTCTAAATATAAACTTAAAGGTGTTTCTCATCATGCTGAAAAAAATCTCTCTTCAATCTGTGTGTCTATAGCTGCAAACCTACAGCTTTCACTAGGTCTCAAAGGCATGGGACTACTCCTGTTGACTAACAGACACTTGTTAACTATATTTCTAAAATATGGATTTCAATGTAATGATAAATACTAATGTACATCCTTTTATAAACTGAAGTTCATATAAGCTTCAGGCAATCAAGAGTCCTAAGACTTGGACCTGCCTGTAACAGAGCAAATGGAGTCCAGATAAGTTACCTGCCTGTTGTGATCCAATCCTGCAGGTGGCCCCAAATATAAATTAATTATATAAATTATATAAACTAACATATATCATATAAGTTAGAAATTATATACATTAAAACATGTATATGGACTGGGTGGTGGTGGCGCATGCCTTTAATCCCAGCACTTGGGAGGCAGAGGCAGGATTTCTGAGTTTGAGGCCAGCCTGGTCTACAGAGTGAGTTCCAGGACAGCTAGAACTACACAGAGAAACCCTGTCTCGAAAACAACAACAACAACAACAAAAAACCAAAATAAACCCCCAAAACCAAACCAAACCAAGCCAAAACAAAAAACCATGTATATATGTAATGGCTACATGCATATTCACTCATTATGTGTATCTATAAATTCACATTAAATATAAATTATACATTGAATAGAAATAAGTGAAATATGAGTTATAAACATTGAAAATGATTTATATGTGTTAATATATTATATACATTAAATAAAAATTATATGCATCAAATTTTATATATGTTAAAATATGAATTAAATGTGAGTTGAATCTATAAAATATAAGTTATAATCTATATAAAGTACATAATTTTGAATGTTCTCAAGGACAGGTAATTATGGAACAAGTTAGTGGAGCTCTAAAATATCAGTTTCAAAATGTAAAAACAGGGGAGTTGTATACTCCGTCACTACACAATTTTATTTTGAAATTTTTTGACCTTGGATGCCAAAAGACTCTCTGCTGCTGAGTGTCTATGGGACCCTACAACTTGGCATACTTATGTCCAGGTGAAATGGAAGGATTTGCTTACTGGCATGGTCTCAATCAGGTACTAATATGGGGAAGAGGACATATTTGTGTTTTTCCACAGGATGCTGAAGGAATGTGGTGGCTGCCAGAGTGATTGTTAAGACATGCTGATACTGGGACAAAGAGTGATGTTGCTCATGATCTTGCTGAGTGCCCTGATGATGGCTGCAGAAAAGCTGTACTGGGCATATATGTGTTCCTGACCCACCTTTGCTACATCCTTCTGTATGGCCAAGGCCAGAAGTATTTGTGACCTCTAATAATGCTCAGCTGTTGGGATTCCCTTCATCTGATAAGAACAGTATAATTAGTGAATCGCATCACTAAATGTCAGGAGCTACTTATTTGTTTTACTAGAAATAGTGCCAATGCTGGGTGTGTTTCTGTACACCTCAGACTTGGCAGAAGACTATCTCTAAGAACATAGTGCAAAACATTAAGATGGAATGCCTCTATCTCAGACTAGACAAGCTGCCTCACCTCAGGCTAATTCTTGCCTCAAACAACAATTAAATTGTCTATTATAAACTATTAATTGGTATTTGGCCTATTAGTAAAAATTTTTAGACAAAAATTGATATTTATCCAAAGTAAACAAATTGTTAAAATTCGTTTGTATACATGCTTTTATATTTTGTATAAACTTATGTATACGCCCCATAACAATATATATTCTTACAGCCCTTTTATAAGAAAAAATTATATATAAGTCACATGTTTAATCTCATGATTTCCCCCCTACCTTAGCACAAATAATTAAATTGTGTGCTGTAGTCACTTTATCAAGTACTAAAATTAAGCCTTAATTTGTATATTTATATATGGGTACATACATGTATCAGAGCTTTCAATTACTTATGATATTTAGACATTTTTAAAATATAATTTTGATTTAAAAATTAAAAGTAAAATATGCACATGCGACTATTAATTCCTTCTCAGGCTTTCAAGTTACAATTGCCTTAATGTAAAAAAAAACAACAAAATATTAATTGGTTATTGCCTACATTATATTTCGATATTTAATGTTCCTAATCAGATTAAAACAGATTATGGAACTGACTATTATAGTCAAGCATTTAAGACATTTTGTCAACAATTTAATGTTACCCATATTACTGAGTTAATTTATAATTCTCAGAGACAATAAATTACTCAATGTGCACTTTGCACTTTGAGAATTTGCTTTTTTTTTAAATAATAAAAGGAGGAGGAATGAATATGCCCTCCACTCCAAAGTTACCTCCAAAAGCATATCTCCTTTTTTATTTGTTTTAAAAAGCATATTTCACTTTTTGATTGTTTTAAAAAGCACATTTAACTTTTTACTTGTTTTAAAAGGCACATCTTGCTTTTTGCTTGTTTTAAAAGGCATATTTTGCTTATTTAAAAAAAATTTTTTTTTTTGCAGTCTAATACTAAAGGTCAGTCTGATGTGGATTGCCATTGACATCCACACATTTCCAGTTCTTATGTCATGATAAAATGATGTGTCACTTCACTTACTAACACGTGGTATGATCTTAACCCCATTTTAATCTGGGGAAGAGGTTCCATTTGTGTTGGAACACAATGGCTGCCTGAAACACTGATTTGTCAAGTGGATACAGATTCAGAATTTTTTAAATAAACATGTTTTCTACCAAAATAATGGCTAAACATTTTATTAGCCAACAAAGTTCACATGGCTGAAATAGCTTCCACCTTTTTCTAAGAGTTAACAGAGGCTTCTCTCTACACCTAGAGGCCAAGCCTTGGGCCTAAATGTTGCTAATTTGCAACTAAAGTGCCTGAGACATCCTCAAGATAATGTTAAACTTGTTACTTTTAAACTTTTGAGCTTTTATCTCAAGCAGGTTCATTACAGACAATCAAAGTTCGCTCACTCCTGGAGCACCTCCCCCCTTCACCTGAGAGCTTGCTCACTCCTGGAGCAATCAGAGCTCAATCCTGGAGCTTCTAGCTTAAAAGTTACTATTTTGCAACTGAATTAAAGGCCTACTCTTGAGGCAAGGTTATTAAAAAGGTTCCTAGCTTGGGAGCCACTATTTTGCAACTCAACTAGGTGTCTATACCCATCTGCCCATCAGCACACCAGCACTGCTTCATGTAGACTTCAGAAAGAGTGGACTACAGAGAGAATGTGACAATTTGACATCGCAAGCTATAAAGGCTTGTCATGGCATTGGCTGTATGGGAATAAGGAGCATTGTGAAAACCTATGTTCAGTGGAATAAGTCTCTGGTACTCTCAGCCTAAGGCAGGATCATGTGCCGAGTGGCTGTGTTTTTTTAAACACGGAAATAGCCTGGTTTGTAGAATTCAAACTAGCTGTACATAATTTCCAAAGACATGTAAGAGAGTTTCCAGTATATATTTAACTACAGGTGAGATTGCCAAGGCACCAAAGAATTCCCAGGCAGGACTATGGTGCATAAATATGCCCCAGTCCAACTAATTTTTAATAAATAAATAAGGAGGAACTGTGACCCTCCTATAGCTGAGGGCTGGTTCTGTCAGACCTTGCCTTGCCACAAATAGCCACACCTCTCTCCAACCTACTGCTAATAGCCACACTTCTCTCCAAGTTCCTGTTATGCTGGAAGGCCCGCTCCCAGAGACCGAAGATGAAGCTGCTGATTGTGTCAAGAGTTGCTGACGGACTTGCGGGAGGGATTTTGCTCTATCTACCTGTTTGCTTGTTAAAAAAAAAAAAAAAAGAGAGAGAATTGAATGATGATGGTGGACTGAATGCACACCATGTCTCAGTCTCATTTTTTCAAATCCCTTCCCGCATTCTAGTACCCTTAATTTTTTCAGGCCCTGACTCCCATTCCAGAAGACCTATTCATATGTGTGGCTGCAGGCAGCTACAGGGTATAGCAAGACTTGGCTTCAATGATCCTTGTTTTGGCATGTCCATTACATGTTCTTTTGAGAGGAATCATCACAGCTTTTATAGATGTCAAAGCAGAGTTACATAAAGTCAGTGCTCCAGTGTCTTCCCTGGTAGAAGTTGGTAGTTAATGACAGGCAAGATCATCCTGAAAACCTTCTTAACCTAAGACAGGCCACAAATACAAGATTATTCATGTGCCAATGATGGGTAAGAGCTGTATTTTCAGATGGCAACCTAAGTCAGGCACAACTTTTCTGCTCCATGACTGATAAAGTGCTTGGATCTTCTAGATAAAAGAGATGGGTAAGAGTCTTTCAGAGGTGGATAAACCTAAGACAGGGCATGAATGCTAGGATTCATGTACCAATGACAGGTAAAGTCCGTATATCTTGAGAATATGCCTAAGATAGGCAAAGTCTTTCTGTGCCAATAGCTGAGACAGATTTGGCTTGTACAGATATAAAAGGGGGGCATGTTGGGAGCACGTCTGGAGTTAGCGTTAGCTGACTTCTTGCTTGTGATTAATCATGAATGAGTCTGCTGACATCTGTCTTTGTGACATCTGTCTTTGTTTTTAATTAAACCGTGCATTATACACTGCCAAGTTCCTTTGTATAAACATACGTTATTGAGAAACTGTTTTAGCTTGAAGGAAATAGCCTTAGTCAAATATAGATACTGTGTACTATAAACTCACCATGTAAGTATCTGTGATCATTGTTTAAGTTCCTGGAATGAGTCCTGCTTTCTGTTACTCATCTTTAAAAGACACTGAGAAAGTAAGCTTGTTTGCTGGTATGGTATTAACGAACAGCCCTCCCATATCTGTCTCTTGAATCTTCTTTCTGCCTTTCCTATAATCCATCTTCACTCCTCTAGTCATGGTTCCCATGTTCACTGACCAGCAGGCTCTGGCATATACCCTAACACAGCTTCTTTAAATTAGTTAATAGTATAGACAGGTGTTGTTAATAAAAAATCAAAATGACTTGGAAGGTGGTTTATTTGGTAAGTGATTGCCTCACTCTCACAAAGGCCTGAATTTGGATTTCCAGAATCCACATGAAAAAGCTATGCATTGTGACTTTTGTCTTGTGATCTCAGCTCTAGGGAGGTGTGACAGGAGGATTCCCCAGGGCTTGCAGAGTTGGTAGGTTCCAAGTTCAATAAGAGAATGAGTCTCAAAAAGTAAGGTGTAGAAGTGGTAGCTTATACCTTTAATTCCAGCACTTGGGAGGCAGAAGGAGGTGATCATCTGTGAATTCAAGTCCAGCCTGGTCTACGTAGCAAATTTTAGACTAGCCAGGGTGGCACACCAAAAATACCTAAGTAGAGAGTGACTAAGCAAGGAAGACTCCTGATGTAAACCTCTGATCTCCACATGCACTCCTACACATGTACAGATGTACCTACACACAAGTTAACATGTACATATGCAGACTCACACTTAGCAGAAAGGTATAAAAAATAAAGAATTTAAAAGTAAATAAATGCAAATACATAAAAGAGAGCATTGAAAAGTCAAGTGCAATTGACTACCTGCAAGTGCATGATATGAAATCAATTACAAATCTTGAATCAATTAATGGAATCCATAGCTACAGCCTTCCTCTCCTCAGATACCCAGCATGCTTTTCTAGATGCCCTCTAACAGGACTTGGAGGAGTAGTCAGTTTTCACTGTTAACGTTGACCTGGAGCATTGAAATAGGGCAGAAAACACTGCACCTCTCCGGATGTCTATCAACTACCTGTGCCCTGATTTCTGCAAATACCAATGTAAGAAGCATCTGGCAGTGTTTGCACTATGACTTATGTGCTTGACTTTTATAATATTAGCTCTCCTAAAGTCTATAAATATTAAACATGAGGATCAATTCAAGTGTGGCCTTTGAGTTTTTGGCAGATTGGTTGCTTGAAAGAGGTAGTGGACATAATAAATAGACAAAGTCCCAAATCTCTTGTTGTTAGAGTAAATTTTTGAATCTTTCAATGCATGACCTCTTCATTTTGGAGCCACGAAGGAGGATATTTGCTTCCCTGAAAGCTGGAGTTATGAGCTCTACCATCAGAGGAGTGAAATTACATTGTGAATAATGCATTAATTCTTATCAGAGACAAAGACACAGAGGATCTCAAAGTGTATTTTTCCTCCTAATTAAACAAACAAACAAACAAACAAACAAAAACCTCTGTAAGTATGTTTAGGTGTGGTTTTGCCTCCTAAGTGGGTTCATCCATGTTAATTCCTCTTAACTGAATAAGTAGAATGGAGTCGTACTGAATTCTTTCTTTCTCTTCTTTGCAGCACGCACATTAACCCCATCTGGCTCTTGGTATTCACTCCAAACATCAATGTTTTTTTCCAGACTCAGATATGTTGTGTCTAAGCCCCCATATCGAAGTCCTAAGCTGTAGCACTCTAGAATTGAAGCACTCTAGAACTAACCCTGTTTGGACAGAGGGTCTTTATAGATTTAGCCAACTTAAAATGACATCTGCTTCCTCATTTCCATCCTTACCCGCTTAGGTCACCTCCAGCCATCAGCACTAACTTTTTTTGTGTCAGAGAGAATAGTTTCTTGTCTTGTTTTATGGTTACTTTGTTGATCTGAAGAGGCCATGACCTCCAGGTGTCGCTGGGAATAATTGACACATTTCTTTAGCAAACAAAACTTCCTTTTCAAGGGAAGTCTTGGGCACCTATATAAACATCTATTATCACAATACTTTGTTACCTTTTTTTTTCTTCAGTGTGAGAAAAACCATTGTTTTCTCTCTGACTTTAAAGTGGGCAGTGTTTTTTCCTCTGTGTTGTAACTCTGCTGGCACTTTCAAGACTGTTGGACTACATCTACATCGAGCTACTTCAAAAGGACTGAGAACAAAGAGCTTTATAAATCCCAGGAGCTCCTTTTGAGTCTCTAGTCCTGCTTTTTGTTTTGTTTTGTTTTGTTTGTTGTTTGTTTTTCTTTTCTTTCTTTTTCTTTTTTGTACTACGAAGCAGAAAATCAGGTAACAAGGACCAACTGCCATAGCTGATGTCACTTGATCAGATGCCAGCTGCTGCGCTAAGCACCTTGTGTGCACTAACCCACAGCAGTCCTTGAGAAAGAGAATCTCATGTTTCTTCAGATGGTCAGAGAAAACACCATGCCCCAAACACACTGGCACAGGGAGCAAGTGTAGCCACAGGGCTTCAAAACCAGAGGTGCTGGTTCCTGAAATTGGTCATTGTAATTGCCATTGAAGCTCAAATTGTATGTGACATGCTTTCTCAGAAGGGATGTGACAGTTTCTACAAAGTCAATGTATTTAATGTGTGGACTATAACTCTTATTTCACTCATGCAGAATTGTTAGCTTGTGTTAACAGGTTTTGAGCTTCTAGTCCTGGGTGTTGGTGTTGAGAAAGTGGTGTGACAGGGGGATTAGAGACTTGGGGATTATTCATGAGAGCATCGAGTACTTACTGTAGGACAGGTGCTGTACTAATTGTAACTATTGGGTTTAGGGTGGAAGTTGAGAAAACTCCAGACAAGAAAGCTTAAAAAAAAAAAAAAAAAAAGAAAGAAAGAAAGAAAGCTTTATTTTTTGACATTTCAGGGAGGTGGCCAGTTTGGGATCTGAACTGCATCCCAGAGGGGATGCTGTATTGCATTTTAAAGGATGGGAACACAAAACAAGGGTGAGCTGGGGTGAACTGGGTGTTATCCAATTATATTTTGACATTATAGGTTACAACAAGGGAGTTGCCAACAGAGATTGGGCCAAATCCAGGGTACCTGGCTTCAAAGCCCTTAATGCATTTTCCTAGACCTTAGGTCCAGAGCTCAGAGTAATAAGGAAATGGAGTGGGTAATACATGCAGTTAGCTAGGTCATAACAGGCAATATGTGTGTGTGTGTGTGTGTGTGTGTGTGTGTGTGTATTTACAACTTATGCACCTTAGTCTAGTTAAAAGCAATTTCTGTATTCTTGAGTAGTGGGATAGGTGTTCATTCCTACCTGTCCTGGGAACATAAACTTGTTTGCCCCTGCCATCAAGATGGAGAAGTTGGATTTTCTCTCTGGTGCCTTTTTAAGGCGGGACCAACCAGAAGGCATAGGCCTCAGGAATTGCAGGGGAGTCGCAGGACTGCAGGGATAGGATTTTCTCAGCTTCCAAGTGACAGAGCTGGATCATCGACCATCTCTGCCCCCTCCCTGCGAGGGGAGAGCTTCCCTCTAGCATGAGCTTCAGCCCAAGGACTCAGGTGAGATCCGCCATTTTCTCTCTGGTGCCTTTTGAAGACGGGACCAACCTCAGGAATTGCAGGGGAGTCGCAGGACTGCAGGGATAGGATCCTCTCAGCTTCTGAGTGACAGAGCTGATCAGCGACCATCTCTACCCTTTCCCTGCTAGCGGAGGGCCTGCGTCCAGGGTGGGCTTCAGCCCAAGGACTCAGGTGAGATTCGCCATTTTCTCTCTGGTGCCTTTCTAAGGCGGGACCAGCTGGGAGGCACAGGCCTCAGGAGTCAAAGGAGAGTTGCAGGGCGGCAAGGACAGGTCAAGCTCTAGTCAGAGACACCAAGAACTTCTAACACCAGAGATCAAGAGATGGCGAAAGGCAAACGCAAGAATCCTACCAACAGGAACCAAGACTGCTTGGCTTCACCAGAACCTAGTACTTCCACCTCAGCAAGCCCTGGATATCCCAAAACACCAAAAAAGCAAGATTTGGATGTAAAGACATATCTCACAATGCTGATAGAGGAACTTAAGAAGAACACGAATAACTCCCTTAAAGAAATACAGGAGAAAACAGATAAAGAGGTACAAGCCCTTAAAGAGGAAACAAAAAAATTCCATAAAGAATTACAGGAGATCACAAGTAAACAAATAGAAGCCTTTAAAGAGCAAACCCAAAAATCCCTTAAGGAACTGCAGGAAAACACAAACAAACAGGTGAAGGAACTGAGTAAAACCATTCAGGACCTAAAAATGGAAGTAGAAACAATCACAAAAGGAGACAACCGTGGAGTTAGAAATCTTAGGAAAAAAGTCAGGAAACATAGATGTAAGCATCACCAACAGAATACAAGAGATAGAAGAGAGAATCTCAGGGGCAGAAGATAACATGGACAAAATTGACAGAACAGTCAAAGAAAATGCAAAATGCAAAAAGATCCTAACCCAAAACATCCAGGAAATCCAGGACACAATGAGAAGACCAAACCTAAGGATAATAGGTATAGAAGAGAGTGAAGACCTCCAACTTAAAGGGCCAGTAAATATCTTCAACAAAATTATAGAAGAAAACTTCCCTAACCTAAAGAAAGAGATGCTCATGAACATACAAGAAGCCTATAGAACTCCAAATAGACTGGACCAGAAAAGAAATTCCTCCCGCCACATGATAGTCAAAAAACCAAATGCACAAAACAAAGAAAGAATACTAAAAGCAGTAAGGGAAAAAAGTCAAGTAACATATAAAGGCAGGCCTATCAGAATTACACCAGACTTCTCACCAGAGACTATGAAAGCTAGAAGATCCTGGGCAGATGTCATACAGACC
>JADRCD010019937.1:0-15928 GCA_019843815.1 Montemys delectorum
TATAAAGGGGGAGTATATAATCTTAAAAGGCATATTTCTGCCCTATATATTTGGATAAATAAATAAATAAATAAATTTTTATAAATGCTATCTCCCAGGTTCTGAGTCTTTTACTAAGGTGACCTCTAAAACACTGAAAAATAAATTATACTGATTTCCCCCTCCCCAAAAAAAATCTTATCCAAGTTTTAGAGGAAAGGATGCATTCTAACTCACATTTTGAGGGCAGTATTATCATCTACATAAAGCATGTGGAGTACAGCAACTATATCAAAAATGTATTACTATAAAAAACAGGCCATTTGTGTCTGTTGGCAATGCCAGTTAAAGGAATGTAAAAAAGAACAGGTGCATAAAGATCACTCTGACCTTCTTGTTGCTTTCTATAAGAAGAAGATGAAATTCCCAGGTGAAGAGCATTCTCCTTATGCTGAAAGGGCTATGAAGGGCCAACTGAAAGAGTTCTGTATAATTGATTAAAAACAAATCTACTATCATGTTCACTGTCATTCTTGATACTCCTGAGGCAATTCATAGCTGGTTACAAATTTTTTTCTCCTTAGCAGAAGTCACGATTTTGAAATCTTAAAACATATGTAAGCTTCATGGCTACTAATTAAGTAGAAGAATACTTACATTTTACTTATTGTTGGCTACTCTGAAGACATAACAACTCTAATTATGCTAACAGTCCTCAAGTGGTTTTTCAGATTTACTGGAAATTATCCCAGATTATGTAAACAGAACACCCTTAGTCTAGCTATTATTTATTTTATTTTGTGAGAAAATTAGCACTTTGTATAAGGACTTTGCTTCTTTAATTGAAATCTTCCCTCCCTTCAATCTCTGCTCCACACTTTGACTCTGCAACTCCTTCCATGGGTATTTTGTTCCCCCTTCTAAGAAGGATCAAAGTATTCATACTTTGGACTTCCTTCTTCTTGAGTTTCTTGTGGTTTGTGGATTGTACTTTGTGTACTCCAATCTTCTGGGCTAATATCCAGTTATCAGAAAGTGTATACCATGTGTGTTCTATTGTGATTGGGTTACCTCACTCAGGATGATATTCTCCAGATCCATCCATTTCCCTAAGAATTTCATAAATTCATTGTTTTTAATAGCTGAGTAGTACTCCATTGTGTAGATGTACCACATTTTCTGTTTCCATTCCTCTGTTGAGGGACATCTGGTTTGTTTCCAGTTTCTGGCTACTATAAGGCTGCTATGAACATAGTGGAGCATGTGTCCTTATTTCATGTTGGAGCATCTTCTGGGTATATGTCCAGGAGTGGTATAGCTGGGTCCTCCAGTAGAACTATGTTCAATTTCCAGAGGAACTGCCAAACTGAATTCCAGAGTGATTGTACAAGCTTGCAATGCCACCAGCAATGAAGGAGTGTTCCTCTTTCTCCACATCCTCATCAGCATCTGCTGTCACCTGAGATTTTATTCCTAGCCATTTTGACTGGTGTGAGGTGGAATTTCAGGGTTGTTTTGATTTGCATTTCCCTGATGACTAAGGATGTTGAACATATCTTTAGGTGCTTCTCAGTCATTCGGTATTCCTCAGTTGAGAATTCTTTATTTAGCTCTTCACCCCATTTTTAATAAGGTTATTTAGTTCTCTGGAGTCTAACTTCTTGAGTTCTTTGTCTATATTGGATAGTAGCCCTCTGTTGGATATAGGATTGGTAAAGATCTTTTTCCAGTCTGCTTGTTTTCATTTTGTCCTATTGATTTGTCCTTTGCCTTACAGAAGCTTTGCAATTTTATGATGTCCCATTTGTCGATTCTTGATTTTAGAGCATAAGCTATTGGTGTTCTGTTCAGGAAAATTTCCCCTGTGCCTATGTGGGAGCTCGAGGCTCTTCCCCACTTTCTTTTCTATTAGTTTCAGTGTATCTGGTTTTATGTGGAGGTCCTTGATCCACTTGGACTTGAGCTTTGTACAAGGAGATAGGAATAGATCGATTTGCATTCTTCTACATGCTAACCTCCAGTTGAGCCAGCACCTTTTGTTGAAAATGCTGTCTTTTTTTCACTGGATGATTTGAGACTGAATGGAGGACAATCAGGAGGCTACTCCACCTGGGAATCCTTCCCATATCCAATCATCAAATCCAGACACTATTGTGGATTCCAACAAGTGCTGGATGACAGGAGCCTGATATAGCTGTCTCCTGAGAGGCTCTTCCAGTGCTCAACTAATAGAGAAGTAGAGGCTCACAGCCATCCATTGGACTGAACACAGAGTCCCCAATGAAGGAACTAGAGAAAGGACCCAAGGAGCTGAAGGGGTTTTGCAGTCCCATAGGACGAACAACAATTTGAACAATCTAGTACCTTCAGAGCTCCCAGGGACTAACCCACCAACAAAATAGGACACATGGTGAGACTAATGGCTCCAGCTGCATATGCAGCAGAGGATGGCCTGCTTGGTGGGAGCACCCTTCATCCTGTTAAGGTACTATGTCCCAGTATGGGGGAATGTCAGGACCAGGAAGTGGGAGAGGGTGGGTTGTTGAGCAGGATAGGTGAGGGAATAAATTTCACCATGCAGTGAAATTTAAGACAGATGATACTGTTAACTACTAATCTTTTATTTACTATGAATAAATATAAAACCTACAAAAATGTTTAGGTACTTTAAAGCATAGCTTATTATGTGCATGTCTCTCCATTCTTTGATTGATGAGAGAGACAAATAGAAACATTTATTTTCTAATACCATTGTAAAGTAAAAGATCCACAGTTCCGTGGGTGTGCAGAATGGGACAGTAAATGGTCAGAGTGAGATTGTTGAATCTTCAAGAAAGGAAACAATTTCAAACTATAAAAGAGAAGGTAAAGCTCCTTATGATTAGGTAAAACCAAGTGAACCCAGTATTCACTACATTTCCTAATTACTAATGTCTGGCTAATTTGAACAAACATTAACTATAACTCATAACATACGATAAACTTCCATATTAATATAAATGTCATATTTAAATTTGATTAAATTTTTACAATCTTCTGCCTAAGTAAAATATCTGTAGGGATGGACAGCAAAAGCTCGCAGTATGCCTGTGAGTTGATCATGGTAATATCTTTCTAAAAATTACATTGTGGAAAGGAGAACAAAGACACAAAGGGTATCTCAATAGTGAAAATAACTGCAAAATATGACCTCAGACTTAAGATTAAATTTAACAGTAGCACACAGAAATAATACCAATGGTATGTGCTTAATTCAATTTGATGAAAGTGAGCTTTACATTTGTGATCCTTACTTACAAAGAAAGTGAACACCCATTTTAGTTACCTCAAGCCATTTCTAAAATAATAAAATGACTATATGACTATTATATGTTGTAGAAATATGGCATAATGCCATAATTATTTCTTGAATACATTTTCCAGTATGGTGACTACAACAATATTAAAACTTTGATCTTAGTTTGCAGCAAATAGTTTTACATTAATTTTCTGACCAACTCTCCAAGCATAAGAAGATTTTTAAAAGAAGCAAGCACATGATTAACTTTGAAAAAAGTCCAACATTTTCCTGAACACATGAAGATCAGTGAGTTTATAAAGTATATTGGTAGTATAATAAACCTCTATTGATGGGGCATTTTCCCATACTCTTGTATCAATATCCAAGAATTGAAAATAATGTTCTAATTATGCACAAACATAAGATGGTAAACAAGAGGATGTCCTATTAGGTTTACTGAAGGAAACAGATTTTCCTTACTGCACATCCTCCCAATAACCATTCACAGTGAATGGGCTTTCTCAATCTTCCTACCCAGATATACTGAGAATAACACTGGAACAAAAACTGTTTGAATTTGATTACCAAGGGAAACTCATAGCACTGTTAAGATAGGAATATGTGTAGACCATTGATTGGAGGTGGTTTTGAGATTGCCAGGTGCATTCTTCGGATAGATTGTATGTTCATATTATATGTCAGTGAAGAAACTAGGCTGCTAAGTGCATTACAACAAGAGGAAGCGTGCATCACCAAAAATCAATGAGAGTCCCAAGATAAACTCTCTTTTATACTTTGCTGATTGAGCATGTCAATTACGGTTAGATTGTTCACCTAATTGCCACTAATAACATATTATTAAATACTTTTAGCTTACAATATAAAATATAATGGTTATTAAAACACAATACAAAAATAAGAAAAAAATTAAAAATGCACCCAAATATGAAGTCTTTAAAAAATGAAAAGAATCAATTAGGTCCAGGTAGAGCTGGAAGAATGAGCAAAGGATGACAAAGCTTAAAGAATGAGCTGCTCAAGCAGGTGGCAATCAGGAAATAGGTCTACCTCAAGAAGCTGAAAACAGATGGTGAAGGTGAGCAGATGTTAAACAACGACTTTGCTATCTGCTAGAGAAGGATTGTGGCTTGAACAAGGAAAGTTCCATAATGAAGTCAAGTAGAAGTTTCTGCAAATTCCATTAAAATGTGTTTCTAAATACTGAAAGTAGACTAAGCATCTTCTGAAGTCTTCAACATTTTGGGGAGGCGGGTATTTTAAAATTCATTTTAAGTGAAAATAGTTTCCTCCTTTCTCCTTTCCTTTCCTCTTTCCAATCTCTAGGCTGATCTGGCCCACACTTAATCTGTAACCTCTCTTTCTCTGATTATTATTGTTATATGTGCTCACCCTTTCTAAGACAAGGCTGGAGGCAAGTCAATCACCTTTGGTGCAAAATTGAAGAAACAATTTGTTCTCTAGGTTCTAAAAGCACAGAAACTTACACTGAGAGGGAGAGTAGAGCATTGTATAAACATCATTCATTTTCATATTGCTAGGTATGACTAGATTGAAATATTTGTCCTTTTTGATAATTTTGATGATTGATGGGAAGGAATAAGTTGCACTAAAGTTTTATCAATGACTTCATAATTGAAATTATTTAATCTCAATAACATCTCATGGAAACATGCATTATGGTGATCTTGTTTTTTTAACTTAACTTTAACTTAAAATTAATTTACATGTAAGTTTTATTCCTTGTAAAAAGAATAGATTTGCCTTTTCCTTAAAAAAGTGTTTTGAGATTATAATATAATGAGAAACTTCCTGCCCTCCCTTCCCTCCAAACTCTTTTATATGACTTCTTGGCTGTCTTTCAAATTCATGACCTAGTTTTTCATTAATTGTTCATCCTGTATATTATTGATATGTATATTTTCGGGTCTGACCATTTAGTGTTGGATAACCAAATGGTGTGTGCTCTTCCCCAGGAATATTTTACACAGAGAGTGGAGAAACATTACCATTATTTTCCCCTAATATTAGTGCTCAGTGCTTTACAAGTCAGACTCTTGAATTCAAGTATTTCTCTATATTGCTCATGAAGGATTTCACATTGTTCATGAAGGATTTCAGTCACTGCCATTACACTGTTGGAAACTTTCACTTTTAAAGCACTAAATCACCTTTAATGATCAAACAGAATATAACCATTAATATCTACATTCCAAACAGGAAGTTTATAGACAATAAAGTAACATATTGAATAAGTAATGAGTAACTGAATACTAGAGGGGAGGCTAAGAAGTGCAGAAGCAGATACCAAAGGAATAAAAATAATCTAATACATGATTCTCCTTTCCCGGATGTCAGAAGTCTCTTTTCCGTTAACTCTTTTGCAATGCTAGTTTCCATATTCTCTTGTTTTATTTTAGCCCCGTTTACCAGATAGCCTCAAACAATCTCTACCCCTTGGATATTTGAAATTATACATGTTTTCAAGTCTATTGTCCCAGTGGAATTTTCCTCACCAGCTTCTTCCTGTTCTTTCAGTATGAAATCTTCAATTAAGAAGTAGCCTTAATACTGTAGTTAATACTCTTATCTGGAACTGAATTATGCTTGCTATGGCAAGGGTCTGTCAGACTATTTTACTTACCAAATATCTCTAAGATAGGACTGCCAGCTGAAATATAAGACAGCAAGTTATGTTTGATTCTGAAGTAAATAGTTTCTTCTGCGTGCCACCACGTTTGTATAGGTCTGTGTCATATTTAAATGAATTATTCATCTGATATTAAATTAAAAATCACCCTTAGACTTTTGAGGTATTGTTAAAGTAGTAGAGGAAAGGGATTTTTAATGCAACAGTTCTATGCAAGTTCCACTCACACAAATTCTTTCCTTCTATTTAGTTTTGGTAACAGCACTGTGGTGTATGAATTATTATATTAGATAATCAAGACACAACTTTAGAAATGTGTGTAAGACTATACGAATAAAGCCAGAACATTCAGGTTTCAATTACTGTGATAGCATAGAACTCAATTCACCTTTCCCTCCATAACAGTGTTTCCCCCTTTGGTGTTCCAGTTAAAAAACCAAAGCCATAGAAAAGACATAACTTCCTTCACTCAAAACACTTCAACATAATTTCCTTGTTTGAAACTTTAAATTATGAAAAGATGCAAGCATTTGCACAATGTATATAATCTGCCTTCACTCCTAATTTGTCTTTAAAATAATGTTCACTTTCAAAATGGTTTCACCTTTCCATTGTCCTTCTATTCTCTCTTCAGTATTTTTATATGAGTAAGATCACATGTCATTTAATCTCCTACACTAATATTTTCAGATTCTTGGCTTATAATTAAACAGTTGACTAAACAACCATATTTGTTTACCTTCTTGAAACAATTCCTGTCTGCTGATAATCCTTGTTCCTGTCAGTCAAATGACTTCATTAACTTGGAATTAGGTGTATTTTGTAAAACCGGGACTTTTCAGCATGTTTAACAATTTATAAGCTACTATAAAGATTTGGGTAGTGTTTTGTTTCATTAGAATCAAAGAAAATTTTAAGAATGTAAAATCACACAGAGCAGGGCATAGTAATTAAGAAATCATGAGTTTGTTGTATTTTTATCAAAATCAGAAACAACTGTTAAGAAAACAGTTTCATCACCCATAGAACATAGAGACATTAACTGGATTCTTTTTCTCCTCTTTTGTCCAATTTAAAGATCATCATAAGAACATTAAACTATCCGTGGTGATGCAGGACTGTCAGGTTAGAACATTGGAATTCCCAGGCATACCTGAACTGTAGATCAAGTTCACAGCCTCTTTGTAATGTAATACGATATCGTCTAAATTGTTTAAGTAAATTTTAAAAGGATTATGAATTGTAATTCAGTGGCAAAGAGATTGGCTAGAATGCAGAAGTCCATGGGTTGGATGCTTAGGAACATGAAAAACAAATGACCCTAAAGCAGAAAGCCATCAGGCAACATATAAAACTCTTTTACACTATTGCCTAACACTATATTTAATCAGAAAAAGATAAAAAGATTGGGGAAGGAATAAAATGTGCATTTTGCAAAATGCTTAGGCATTCTTTAATAAATAAAATTAATGCTGTCATTAGTGGCAGCTCTAAGCAAAACTTTTATCTTTTTTTTCCTATGGATAAGCACTCTTTGGGGAGATGAATATTGCTGCAGTCATATTGTGCTTTCAGTTAATGAGATGTGGTTTCTATTTGTTAGAGTTTTATGGTAATGAAGCTTATAATTTACTGACAAACTGGCTTGCTTTCAAAACACTCTCTTATTGTACAGACTTTTTTTTTGCATCAGAAACATTGATGTGCTAATTTGTGTGTTTATGGCAGCAGATGTGCACCTTCACTAAAAGGCTGGCAGAGTGAGGGAAAAGGACAGGAGAGAAAAGGAAGAATGCAAGAGGGGTTCAGAGTTTTCAGTGGGTCATAATATGCAGAAATAGATGAAATGGAGGCGCAGCTTCTTTGAAACAGTCAGGACTCATTAAGTATGTTTTCTGAAATATCAAATATTTATCGAAAAAAATTTTTGGTTGAGTTACTAATATGCTACATGCCAAATCCTTTTATCCAGTATAAAAACTGAAGGGCAAAAGCTGTCATTGAAAATTCAGAAGCTGTTACAGGAAGTCATTAAATTAAAATGAGGAGAAAAGCACATCCCTATCCCAAAATGTTTTTCTAAGTAAGGCATATTACATTTACAAACAATGGCTTTCCAGTGCAGATCTGTGGTTTGTATTCAGTCCAGCATCAGAATTTTATGGCTCATAAGAGTCAAATATTACTCCCAAATTCCAACCCCACCTTTGTCAATGCTAGTAAGACATCTGAACAACAAAAATCACAGCATCTTGAGGTTTCCTTGGGTAGGAAATTGAAATATTCTAATCACAACTTTATCATCTATAATAGAGGACATAAAACCATGATTGTTTTGCAGACATCCTCATTAAACACAAAGCAAAATACAAATCTTGATGTAACACATGTAATGAGATAAAAATTCAAGGGAGGGTAAACTGTTTATAGTGCTTTGTCTCTTAATGCAGGATAGGAAGTGAGGAGGCAGGATGGGGAAACATAATTTTATTTATGGCTAGAAAGAAGAAATTCAGAGGCAAATGTTGAACAACTTAGTTTCAAAGAAGCTTCCAAAATGTACATCATTCAGGGATGCTCCAATTCCACTTGGGAGGAAGACAAAAACAGAGAGTAGAGGGACAGAGGATAATGGGTGGGAGAGTGGACACGGAGAGGGAGGGGAAAGGGCAAACATGATCAGGCATGGGAGGGGGGCAAGAGAGAAGCCCTGTGGGCTAGCAGAATGAATGGAAATATGCAACTTCAGGAGGTTGACAGTGAGGGGACCCTCTAGAAAGTACTAGAGACCTGGGAGGTGAGAGAATTTCAGGACTCAGAGGGAGGGACCTTAGATGAAATGCCCAACAGTGGGGAGAGGGAACTTTTAAAATCAATGTCCAGTAGAAAGACAGGGCATCAAATGGAGGGATGGGGTTGCTATCCCAGAGTCAAAAATTCTGACCCAGAATTCTCCCTGTCTAAAAGAACTGCTGAGACAAAAATTCAGAAGAGCCTGAGGAAAAGGTGGCCCAAATTGGAATCCAGCTCGGGGGGAGGCCTCAAGGCCTGACATGATTACTCACGCTACAGTGTGCTTACAAACAGGGGCCTATCATGACTGCCCTCTGAAAGGCCCAACAAACAGCTGAATGAGTCAGATGCAGATATTTACACCCAACCAATGGGCAGAAGCAGCTGACTCCTGTGGTTGACTTAGAGGAAAGCTGGAAGAAGCTGAGGAGGGCAACCCTTCAGGAAAACCAGAAGTCTCTATTAACTTGGACCCCTGAGATCTCTCAAACACTAGACCACCAACCTGGCAGCATGCACCAGCTCATATGAGGCCCCCAACACATGTACATCAGAGGACTGCCTGGTCTTGGTTCATTCAGAGATGATGCACCTCAAGAGACTGGAGGCCCTAGGGAGTGGGGAAACCTGGCAGAGGGATTTGTGAGTGGATAGAGACATGCTCTTGGAGACAGAGGAGGAGGAATGGGATGCGGAACTGCAGGGGGACAGAGTAGGATGGGGTTAAAGACTGGACTGTAAAATAAAGATTAAAGATAATAACAAAAACTCAAACACAAGTAGGCTAATAAACAATACTGGCTTCTACTTTCAGTTAAGATACTTTTATATATTGCAGACAAACGTTTAACTGTGTTGTTTTCTCAGCATTGCTTTTAGAAGATTTAAAATCTGTTGAGAAACAGGTCCTTGAAATGTTCAAGCATATTTAAAGTAGGCTCTGGAAGATTTTCAATTATAGACAAGGTATTTCACTAGTAATTGCATGAAAGTACAATAACATATATACCAAGGATTTCAATTCATATTCGTTATAAGAATACAATTTATACAAGTTGGGTATTTGATGATATGAACATTTTATTTTATTCTTCAGTATGGTTTCTTCTTATAAAAATATTTATGCATAGAATTCATAATATAACCTTCTCATGATAATTTTTAATATGGTGTCTCTAATAGCATATAATTGTTATATGTATAGTAATCATCTTGAATTTATATTTCATGTAGACATTGACATGCAAAATAAGTCAGTGGATATATATGCTCACTGCTACACCTGAGAACCAGAGTTCTGTCCATGAGACTGCAATGGTGGAAGGAGAGAAGCTAACTCTACAAGTTGCCTTCTAATATTTATAGGAACACTTTCCATCCTCACTTCCATACCCCCACATGAATTAAACAGATAAATGTTAAAAAAAGAAGAATGCACTGTTTCGAAGTGTAAAGTATATGTTGACTTTTATAAGGGTCTTGGGTAGATATCTGATATTCTTTTAAACTTAATAGTAAATATCTTGAGACTTTACCTAATGGCAAATAAAATCTATGGCTACTCTGAAGATAATATTTAAATCCCACCTGACAAAACAGAAATGAGGGCTTCAGTGACACTGTCTGGTGGAATTTCTCAAGGCCTCCTTGTAGATCTAAGGATTGATTATCAAGTATTCCAATTTACACTTGTAATAAGAAAGAGATAATAACCAATGGAAGGATGTATTTCAGCTGAGAAGTCATTTATGATTATTTAAATGAAAAGGACCTTCATGTGTAACCTCTAGAGACCAGTCACAGGTATCATTAATAGAGAGATAGAAGGGACAGGGACAATGCTAGTGGTAACTATTACTGGTTTAGAAAATAGAATAAATGCTGTTTACCTGGCTTAAACCTTTCTTTACATCCCACTTTGTCCCTTTAAAGTGTCCCTTAGAACAGGATAAAGAAATGTTAAAACTGCAGTTCACTTTATGCCCCCTACTGACAAAGACTCACTTTTGTCACTTACAGAAATAGAAATAATATGGTTATTCTTACCTGTTTCATAAACTGTTAGTGAATCTCATAATATAATATATTAATAACCTTCTTCTTAGTGTTGCATACTAAAGGGATTGGACCCTGATTGAAATCTTTCCACAGTGCTTTGATTTTTCAAATGTGACCAAGTGTTGAACTATCAAAATTAGGTGGTTATCAGGCTTGGATAATTTTTTCTATGCTGAAGATTTTTTAAGGACTTCACAATTAGATTCACCTAGAGATAATAAAATTGTAAAACATAATTCTAAAATAATTAAAGTTTAATTTTTTTAGAATGTTATAATTTTCTTCTACTTTTTATTTACTTTTTAATCAATTTTTACAGTACAGACTTCATCCCCCTCCCAGTCCACCCTCCAAATGTTTCACATCCCACACCTCCTCCCCATGTCTCAAAGAGGATGTCCCCACCCTATGGTCACCAGACCTCCCCGGGGAACCAATTCTCTAGAGGATTAGGTGCATTTTCTCTTACTGAGTCCAGACCCAGCAGCCTTATGCTGCATATATGTTGGGGACCTCATATTAGCTGGTTTATGCTGCCTGGTTGGTGCTCAGTGTCTGAGAGATCCCAGGAGTCCAGGTTAGTTGAGACTGCTGGTCCTCCTGCAGGGGTTACCCTCCTCTTCAACTTCTTCCAACTTTTCCCTAATTTCAACTACAGGGGTCAGCAGCTTCTGTCCATTGGTTGGGTGTAAATATCCGCATCTGACTCTTCCAGCTGCTTGTTGGGTCTTTTAGAGGGCAGTGATGATAGGCCCCTGGTTGCAAGCACACATCATAGCCTCAGTAATAGTGTCAGGCCTAGGGGCCTCCCCCTGAGCTGGATCCCAATTTGAGCCTGTCACTGGACCTCCTCTTCCTCAGGCTCCTCTCCATTTCCATCTCTGTAATTCTTTAATACAGGAATAATTCTGGGTCAGAGTTTTTTTGACTGTGGGATGGCAACCCCACCCATTCACTTGATGTCCTGTCTTTTTACTGCAGATGGACTATTCAAGTTCCCTTTCCCCACTGTAGGACATTTCATCTAAGGTCCCTCCCTTTGAGTCCTGAGAGTCTCTCACCTCCCAGGTCTCTGGTACATTCTAGAGGGTCCTCCCACCTCCTACCATCAGAGGTTGCATATTTCCATTCTTTCTGCTGGCCTTCAGGACTTTACTCATGTTCCCCTCCCAAATACTTGATCATATTCCCTGTAATCTTTCCCACCCATGTCCCTCCCTCCCTTCCACCCTTCCTGTGATTGCTTCCTTCTCCATCCCAAGTGGGATTGAGGCATCCTCACTTGAGTCCTTCTGTTTTTTAACTTTCTTTAGTTCTGTGGATTGTATCCTGGAAATTCTGTACTATTTTGGCTAATATCTACTTATAAGTGAATAAATACCACACATGTCCTTTTGGATCTGAGTTACCTCACTTAGGAAGATATTTTCTATTTCCATCCATTTGTCTTCAAAACTCAACCCAGATGTCACACAACAGAGGAATGGATACAGAAAATGTGGTTCATTTACACAATAGAGTACTACTCAGCTATTAAGAATCAGGACATCATGAGTTTTGCAGGCAAATGAATGGAACTAGAATATATTTTTCTTCTAAATGCAAGCTTGAAGTCATATACTCAAAATATTTTAATTTTGTTGTTCATCTGTTACCCATGTAATCACTTGTAAGAACAATCAAATTGGTACCCATTTATACACTTACATAAATACCTTGAATTATATATGCTGTAAATAAAGGTAGATTTTGTATCTCTATGTAAGATAATATTACAATATAAAAGATATTTTTCTTTGTATTTATAAACTTAGTTGCCTCTGGGACAAACAACTCCCAATTATTTCATTTCATGCTTATCCATTATGTAGCTCAGTCAAGAGTACTCTGTTCCTTCAAGGCAATAGCTTAACATTGAGCAGAATTTTTTCTCGCTTGCAGTTCAAACTAATGTAGTTAGATTAGTAATATGACTATTTGCAGTGGGTTGAATCTGTAATTTAATTAAATTTTTGTTTCTACAAAAAGGAATGGTTCACACAAAATCAAGGCAGCAAAATGGGTTCTTGTGCTTAAAGATATGGGGAAGCAATTTTCTTTCCTTTCATATAAAAATATTCCCTTTGTCATCAGTTTATTTTGTAGTTATTTTTTTATCATTCTTAATCTTTTAGGGGTGGAATCAGGGACAGATGAGGGTAACTTTCTTTCTTATTGTTTTTATAACAAAGAATTTGCTAATTTGACATGATAGCTAAAGACTAAAATTATCCTAAATGATTATGGTTTCACTCTGTGGTACATAATTATTTCTTTAATCATTATTTTACTAATAGCACTCTAAATTCATTTAGGAAAAAAACAAGGGGTGAGCGAAATAGTTTTAAAAATGAAATTACCAGAATCAAGTATTTTTAGCTATAATTTCAAATACAATTTCTTACTAAAGTCAAATTAGCATTTCTATGGTCTTTTCATGTCTTCCCTCAAGCCTTCATCAGAAATCTACATATTAATGAATGTTTGCTCATATTTACCTATAAATGTGAAATAAAGTCAGTAGGTACAGCTTCCCAGACAATGGATAAATTCTAGGAGATTTGGAAGAAACTTTGATAAGGTTTCCTTCTCAGAAGTTAAATTTGTACTTTAATTATACTTTTTCTATAAATGCATTCATGCATGAGCAATGAGAGTCTCTTTGAAGGGAAATAATGCTTTACAATAACTGCCTTTGGTTGACAAGTTAAGCAATTGATGCATGTTTAATTATAACACCTTCAAGCTTTTAAAGAAGTATCGTAGCTTCAAGCAATCAGAACCTCTGAAGCAAGACTTTCTATTGCTTTTTGTCAGATAGATATAAATTTGCCTCAGGCAGTGCTACTGGCCAAAAAACAATCCGAGTAGATTAAAAACCAAGGCAGATGGGCTTCTATAAATTGAGAGTGATCAATCCATAGATAATTTTCATTGTAAGCAGTTTTGACCATTATTTAAAGCATAATGTATTATTTAACTAAGCTCTTTTTATTAATGGCTCATTTTAATGAATTCTTTATTAATGGCTCAGGAAGAGCACAGTGATTCTATAGAGAAGTTACTATTAGCAAGGAAAAATAAATCTTTAGGTTCACCACATACTAAATTCTCTCTCTCTTTCTCTCTTCCTCCCCCCACCCTCAGTGTGTACACTAATACATTTATTTGTGTTGAAATACATTTCTTATGTTAAGTGTTAAATTTTTGCCTATTTCTCACTAGTAAAATGTCATTTTACGGTACACTAGTGCTTAAATCAATAAAATTTCTTAAAAGCTCTGGAGACAGTAAAAATAATGTGGGAAAAGGAAAGAAATAATCAAGTATAGTAATGAAGCAGTCGTGTTTTAGTGATTTATGTATCTAACACAGAAAGTAGATCAGATCTTGTGGATAAGGACGGGGCTTTAATAACAGTAATTAAATTGTAATTGGAACTGCATTTATTAAAGCAGAAAATTATAATGCATATCTGCCTCCTACCACTTGGAAAATTATCAAGTAAGCAAAACTGGCCTTCAGAGCATGGACTGTTTATTCACTTCAAGATTTTCTTCCATATTCTTCAGACTAGTTTCTTTCTTATATCCTCAAGATATCCAACAACTTCATGTCTTCTTATGCAAAGTCAATGCTTATCAAGACTTGTTACTAAAAAATGACCTAAGATCTGATCCATTCTCACAGCATGTATGGTATTAACTCAAGGCTTATTCTTTCATTTAAGAATGTTAATTGAATACTCAGGGTGCACAATGTAAAGACGTGGATTGGAGAGTTTAGAGGCTTATAGAATGGTGATGGGTCTACTTAATAAATCATATCACAAGATTATAAGTAAAATATGTATGCATGACTTTTGAAAGTGTGTACATTTGAAAATTCTACAAGTTTAATTTCAATTAGCTTTGTAGTAGTGATTTCACCTCAAGTCTTGGACACACAGAAATTTCTGCTTTAATGGAACTAATATATATTCGAAGAGATACAAAATAAAAGTTAAATACTAAGAAATGCAAATAAAATTTAGCTAGTAATGGTGTCAGAGAATAGTTAGGGAGATAGTTTGGTTGTGGCCCCTGTGAAAGATATCTCTAAGAAGATGATGTTTAAAAACAATCTTTGAAATATTAATGGATTCATCCACAGATGCAGGCAGATATAACTTACCTACAAAATACAGAGTACATGACTGATTTAGTATGCTTCTAATAACAGTCAAATTGGGGTACCAATGAGAAAATATTCAAATTGGTTTAGGGATATGCTAGAGAATTATCACTCTGGGAGGGTCTTAGAATAGGATTTAAAATGTACAATAAAACTGTAAAATATTCTGGTTTATGTTTATTATATTAATGGTGGGATATTTGTTTTGCTGTCGTTGCATAATATATAAGTTCCAAACACTCTTCAAGTATTACTTTTGAAGCAATGATCCCAGTGATGACTGGACCTGAAGCTCATTAATATTTGTTGTTAGACTCCCTTTTACATTTAATTATATGGACACTTTCTAGACATGAGGTCACTTCTGCCATCACATTCCCCTCTATTTTCTACTATGCATTCAGCATGGACTCTGTTATCTGTGATGGTTTGAAAGAGAATGGTCCCCATAGGTTCTTATACTTGAGTGCTTTGTCCCTAGTTGGTGGACTGTTTGAGGAAAGATTAGGAGGTGTGGCCCTATTGGAGGGGGTATATCATTGATGGTGGGATTTGATGTTTAAAAGCTTATGCCAGGCCCAGTGTCCCTCTCTGCCTCAAACTTAAGAATAAGATATAATACTCAGGTATAATCCAGGCAACATGCTAACCTGCCTGCCAACACACTCCACACCATTAAGATCATGGACTCAACCCACACAACAGTAAGCAAGATCCCATTTAACTACTTTCTTCTGTAATTTGCCTCAGTTATAATGTCTCTTCACAGCAATAGTATCTATGACACTATACAATCTCATTTAAATGCCAAGTTAGGCCTCATTGGTATCTCCTTGAATTTCATTAATGTGACTGACTTTCATCTCTGTGTACTTAAACACTTCCATCTCTTATTGCTTTTGCTTACAACTGACAGAATTGCCAATGTGATTTTCCTT
>JADRCD010020050.1:0-14195 GCA_019843815.1 Montemys delectorum
CCCCCCCCCCCCCCGCCCCCTTTGGTTCTCCAGCCACTCTGTTTATCTCCAACACTCACAGAATCTTTTGTCACCAATTTCTGATTCGAGTGACCTTCTTGCTGGGGTGGGGGGAGGAAGGAAGAGGGAGGCCTATAGGGTTTTTTGGAAGCCTTGCTCTGAATTCATTCTTCTGCTTCAGTGTGATGTTGGTATTTGATCAAACATAAAAAGCTTGACGCTTTACTGTCCTGCTGACACCAGTGTCAACAAAGCACCGAAGCGGAAGGCTTTTGGCAGCTGATTAGAGGCAGATTTTATGTCACTAGGTTTAAGACTAAGGATACCTTTTAGGGGCTCATTCTCAAGGATAAGCTACATCATGCAGTATAAATCAAATTCAAGAGCTTTATTAAAGGGCCCTTGATAATTTGGTAATATATTACTACTCAGTTTTGGAAAGGCGATAAATGACTGCGTTTTATAGTGTAATCTAAAATAATAATATGGATTACAGTTGTGTTCAGTCATGAAAGTATAATTTAACAGTTTGAGTTGGTAATAACCTTTTCCTCCCTCGATGCTGTCCACTCTTATTTCAGTTCGAATATGGTTTACTGGGGGATGATTTGCCATGCTTGCATTTAGAGTCCAGTAGGGCTGAACATGTGTTTAATTGGAATTTTATGTTGTGTTGGAAAAGCTTCATACCAAAAAAGAAAAAAAAAAAAAGATATACCCTCCCAGAGAATCCAGTCTCCTAAATATAACCAGTTTAACATGCAAAGTGGGGCCCATGCTTGTCCTTAGCGCTCCCTGGGAGAACTTGCTCACTGAGAGGGGTATTTGAAAATAGCTTAGTAAAGGTGTGAGGTTAAAAAGTTCAGCTCCATCTGTAGGTATTGAGGAACTTTCGCTATCCCAGGCCTGGAAAAGCTTGTGGAGTTGGTGGTCTTGGACCTGGGAATCCTGTGGCACAGACAAATAACAGGCAGAAGACCTAGAACAAAATGTGGCCTCCACAAGGCTGCAGAAGGTGAGAAGGGAGTCAGGAAATCCACAGCCCCAACTTTATGTCCCTGGCTCCACCACTGATTCTTATTTCCTAGCCACCATTGGGCTGGACCTAACTGAAGCCACTGGACAAGGACATCTAAACGATGTGGTTGTGGCTCATAGTGTAGTAGGATTCTGAAATATTGTTATTCCATCTTGTGAAAGTATTCCTAAGAATACTTTAAGTGCTGGTTTAAGAATACAGTGATGGTTTCTGGTCACTTAGATCAGCCATAAATTCCTAAGGTAAACTGGTCTCTGGACCTGCCCCCTCCTTCCTATACAATGTGACCCTTGAACTGAAGGCTAACTGTATAACCATGTAACTTCTATATCTCCACCTCTGTAAACAATGCCTGCTTTGTTGGAGATATCCAGAGCTGCCTTTCTGTATGTGTCACAGTTGCATTTTGACCTCAAAAACTCAAAGCAACTGGAGGTCAAGACTGCTTCCTGCTAATCTGCTCAGGACAGTCCCACTGCCTGTTAATGAAGCCTCCATTTGACTTATTCAGATCAAATGGAGACTTTCTATTTAGATAACCCCAAACAAAAGCACGGTGTGGAAGTAGGGGTGTGTAGATTGGGAGGGGGAAAAGCTGTCTCACACAAGGCTAGAAAGGACAAATTTAACGACTTTGATGCTTAAAAAATATCCTCATTCATATTTGTTATAAATGTGACCATTTAGAATCAAATTTGATTTCTTTTTCCTTTGTTGGATATTTTCTTTATTTACATTGCAAATGTTATCCCCTTTCCTGGTCCCTTCCCCCCAAAGTCCCTATCCCAACCCCTCTCCACCTACTTCTATGAGGGTGTTCCCCCACCCACTCACCCACTCCTACCTCCCCACCTTCACATTCCCCTACACTGGTGCATCCAGCCTTCACAGGACCAAGAGTCTCTTCTCCCACTGATGGCCAACAAGGCCATCCTCTGTTACATATGTGGCTGGAGCCATGGGTTCCTCCAAGTGTACTCTTTGGTTGGTGGTTTAGTCCCTGGGAGCTCTGGGGAGGGGTCTTGTTGGTTGATATTGTTGCTCTTTCTATGGACTTGATTTCTAGTTGCCAAATTCTACTTTCCTCTCTCTACAAGAAAAAAGGACTCCTTTAAAGTTCTCTGTTCCCTAAGGTTGCATAACGTTCAGAGCTGATTGTCTTGCATTGTAGTCCGGTTTGGAATGCAGCTTCACCTGCCGTTCTTGGAATGTATCAGTTTCTAGGAGCACAGACAGAAACAGAAATGGGCATGTCTCATTACCGTGCCAGCTAAACTCAGACAAAGTTTTTTATCATGGACAAGAGTCACTAGGGAAAAGTGACTGGATGACTTTACTTCTTGTTTGTAGTTGTTCTGTGGGGCTTCTCTGGGTTTCTCATCCTACCTCCCTGCTTCTCCTGTTTAACGCCCTGATTTCAGAGCTTCCCTGGGCACCCCCTTACTGTTCCAAAGGCCCCTGGGCTTCCACAGCTTAATTGCAACAATCTTACCTCCTGGGTGTTGCGGTAAGTAAGGCGACTGTTTGCCTTTCTCTGATTTCCTAGTCAAATAACAAGCTTTTTTTGTTTGTTTGTTTGTTTGGGTTTTTGTTTTTGTTTTTGTTTTTCAAGACAGGGTTTCTCTGTGTCGTCCAGGCTGTTCTAAAACTCACTCTGTAGACCAGGCTGGCCTTGCAATCAGAAATCCGTCTGCCTCTGCCTCCCAAGCACTGGGATCAAAGGCGTGCGCCACCGATGCCCAGCAACAAGTTCTTTCTTTTACCTTCCCTGGGTCTCATGTGACTCCCACTAACCTCACCCTTCTGCCCTGTGCTCTCGATGTCAATCCTTCTGCAGGCAACATGTGCTCCTGATGAGAGCTCAGGACTGGAATCCTGAATTGTATTGGATTCCAACCCTGCTATGTGTCAGCTGCCTATCACCTACCACGCAGTATGTTCCCGTCTTACTTTTGTCATCTGTAAGATAATGTTTGCCACAGGTCTGTGAGCCTTTCGAAACTCCCACAAAGTCGTTAGGATGAGAACAGGTCATCCATTAGAAAGCCTCCATGGCTTTCCAGGAAAGAAGACAGGGTAGGGGTGGGCTTGACCCTGATTGTCACAGAAACAGACAGTTTTCTGGGCAAGGGAGTTTAATACCTTGGCCGACTCTAGTTAAGCAACGGCTGAGGCAGATATACTAAAATCAGGCTATGACTGCTATGCCCGTTAAGTGAGCATGGTTGTTCTGAAGTCACACACTGGGACAGGGTCCTGGGGTCTAGATCTCTTTCCAATGAGACCACAAATGCCTATACCTCTCTTCTAGAGCACTGTGCCAGAGCTACCATGGCCCCAACAGAGCCAGCTATATTCGAGACCTCCGAAGACACCATGATGTCAGCTATACTGACAGATAACTAGGGATCTAAGATGGGGGCTGAGGAGATGGCTCGGTTGGTAAAGTCTTGCAAACATGAAGACCTGGTTTTGATTCTTAGAACCTGTGCAAAAATGAAAATGAAAATGAAATGGTAGGAAAGTATGGCGGTATAACCGTATAATCCCAGAGCTGGGGAGATGCAAACAGGCAGATCTCTGATCCTCTCTAGCCTGGCAGCCTAGACCACTGAGAGACCCTGTCGGAAAAGAAAAGACAATGGCCGAGGAGCTGCTAAGGTTGAGCCCTGGCTTCTACAAGCATGTTTGCACATGCACCCCACCCCCCATACATACATGTATACATACACACACAAAGACATTTAAGACTAGAATATTTACATAATCAATACCTCCATGTAAGCCAGGCAACATTTAATTGCAAACATAAGCCTTTGCGGGTTTTTGTTGTCTGCTTGTGTTTCAGCAAAGATAATCACTTTTCTTGGATGCTAAGAATTAAAGTCTGGGAGATCACATGTTTTCTCAGTAGTAGGCATACCCATCCTCAGGATGGAGTTCTAACTAGTGACTGTAGCGAACAAGAAAATAAAACAAATGAAGTTGTTCTGGTCGCAGCAGAAGAAGAGCCTAATAAATCATCCATCTCACCAGGAGATGTTCTTATAGAATTGAAATCCAAAATGTCACAGAGAGTCTGACCTTCAGAAGCCCTGGTCCCACACCCCAGGCCACCTCGGGTGCCCTGTCTGGGCCTGCTTCCTCTGAAATCGCATCTGCTTCGTCAGCATAATCTCCTTCCCTGGTAGCTTGGAGCAGTCTCTGTCTTCTGGCTTGTTTACACTCAGAGCGGATCGGATCGCTGAAGATTTCAGAGTTAAGCTCTGAGGCCAAGTCTCCTCCCTGTATCCAGAGGAAAACCTCAGGCACTACAGAACTCCAGAAGCTAAGGACTTGCTCCCTCCAAACAAGGTGTGGCCCAGCTACTGCGCCCACTGATCCTTTCCCGTCCGTAACACCGGCTGCTTTGTTCAGCAACCCTCTTAAAATGCCAGATGTACTAGGTTCTGCAAATTACATATGCTTTATTCCAAAATGTAAAATGGGGCTACGAGAGTTCTTTAAAAAAACAAAACAAACAAACAAACAAAAAAACCCTAGACAAATAGCTTTGTGAAGCATTAAAAATATGAGTATCTAAACATTCTGTTATGGAGCAAGAGAATTTCAGATACAAGAGAAAACTGCAGAGATTTAAAGGGTGTGCTCACACAGGCCCATGGGCAGCAGTACAGTTTCAGCTGCTAGTGACAGTGAAGCCGATGATTATGGACAAAACCTGATTAGACCAACTATAAAGAATAGTCTAGTGATTGGTGCTATCCTTAAACCAAAAGACAGGTGAACACATCTGGGTGTGTTCTAACATGTATAAGCTAAGAGTGTACCTAACAGGTATCACTGCATCATATGCAGCGTGAGTAATATAACACGTGAGAAAAGTTCAGCGGCTGCCCTCCGTAAAACTCCACATGGGAGCAGAAACAAGCTATAATTAGTCTGTAATGTTCGTTTTTACCATTAACATGCTGTTGTGGGCTATCTTCTTTCTCTATATGATCTTTATTCTTCCTCTTCTTTGGGGAACGTTAGTATAAGATCCACTATCGGTGCCAGGAAACTTCTACTGTCAGTCCCATTTCCCCAAAGCTCTCCAATCCCTCCCTAGAGTCGGAGGCTATAGCTCCATCCCATAAACTTCTGGTCAGTGTGCCTGGCTTACCTGGAGACTAGTTTTGTTGTTCCTTTTGAGGTGTCACCCAGAATGGAGGGAGAGCCAGATCAGAGGCATCTTGCTTAAGCACTCCCTGTGGGGGTAGCTTGAGTAAACACTTCCTATCAAGGCTTGCTCCATGGCCAACCAGTTTCTCCCCAGCCCCAAAGTGTGGCTCTAGCATCCGGAGCTCACTTCCTGCTGACTCCATTTCTGTGAGTCTTCCCTTGTTAGTCCTTCTGTTCCAGATCCCCTGGCAGGTTCCGGGGTCTACTGGGAAAGAGGGTTAATCATTAAGCATTAACTAATTGATTAATTAACTAAGAGAGCTAATCATATCTATGACTTAGATTTTCAGCTCACAGGAAGCTCTACCCACTAAGTTTAAAGTTCAAACAGCCCCTGGGGACATGCCCTCATGAGGTGGGAGAGGAGAGGCAAGCACAAACCACTGTGTGGAAATGATAATAAAGCTGTAATTTCAGGGGTGAGGAAGAGGCAAGAAGAAACAAAAGTGATTCTTTAACTGGTTGTCATATTAAATTTAAGATTTTTCTATTTAAAAATATCCAGGAATACATACAATGAGTCAAATGTAAATAAGAGACTTAGTGAGAGCAGTAGAAAAGACATTTATTAATTTTGAAACTCAGTGTTCATTAATTGGAAACATTAGAAGTGACATAGATTGGGATACCTTTTAAAAAGTGATATTGGTATTCATTGCTTTCCATCAATTCAGGAAATGGCTAATAATACTTCAGATGCATTAAATCTGGCCCATCACGCTCACTTCATGGTGGGAAGAAAAACAGCACTTGAGTGATTTTTCCCTTAATTTGTTCTAAATTACAGCGAAGTGCCCTGCAAGAAGCAAGTGCTCATGTTAATTAACTCGGGGTAGAGAAGGTCACTGGCATACATCGGGCTCGATTTCTGGCTATAGTGAGATACTCTCCTCTGCAATTAGAATCCTCATCAGGAGCTAGAAGGCTGTGTCGATTTTCACTTCTTTACCCAGCACTTCATGTTTGGGCACTTTTGTTGGTTCTTCTTTAAAAACACTGAAGAAGTAGTAACATTAGTGAGATGGACCTATGAAATGAAACACACAGTCTACATATTCATTTACAGGCATGCCTACAATATTGGCATTTTCTTTGAGCCTGAATCTTTTGAGCTGAATCTGCAAAACCAGATAAACAAAGGGCTTGACAGTGCTTCACAACATAAAGAATGAACAAGACTGAATTTCAGTTGTCTTATGGTGAACTGTAAGACCAGGCATGAAATTGTAAATGCTGTACAGTCTCATGAATCACCCTCCAGGATCCTTGGAATCCCACTGGGGTTAAGAGAGCTATTAGCAGCTAAGTCCATAGTTCTAAAATACACATAACTTTTAAAGGCTCTAATTTTCAGTTACGCTTAGTTTCTTAGAATATGTGCTGTTTTTTTTTTATTGGATATTTTCTTTATTTACATTTCAAATGTTTTCCCCTTTCCAGGTGCCCCCTTCGGAAACCCCCTATCCCATTCCCTCTCCCCCTGCCTCTTTGAGGGTGTTCCCCAACCCACCCACCCATTCCCTTCTTCCCTCCCTGGCATTCCTCTACACTGGGGCATTGAGCCTTCACAGGACCAAGGGTCTCTTCTCCAACTGATGCCCAACAAGGCCATCCTCTGCCACATATGTGGCCAGCGCCATGGGTCCCTCCATGTATACTCTTTGGTTGGTGGTCCAGTCCCTGGGAGCTCCCTTCATGGGGCTGCAACCCCCTCAGCTCCTTCAGTCTTTCTTCAACTCCTCCATCGGGGACCCTGTGCTCAGTCCAATGGTTGGCTGCCAGCATCTGTCTCTGTATTTGTCAGGTGTGCTGTTATTTTTATGCCTCAAATTATGACCACTATAGTATGTTGATTATGTTGGTCATAAACACGTGGCATGATACAGGTATTAAACTGAAATTTTTCATGTGAGTCAATATTTGAATGTTAGACATGACTAGCAATCCAGATTAATTTTGCCTCTCCTGATCACTCCAGTATCAACTGCTAATCACAATAAAAATTACTTTAAATCAATTTAGCCACAATGTAAAGGTCATCCCTTTGGTTGTGTTCTGGATAGTCAGACATTAACCATATATTAATTTGGCCATTTTAAAGAGGTGAAGAGACTTCAGGACTAAACCTTCATCTAAAGAGACCATTCAGGTGTGGAGTTTTCAATGAAAATAATCGAACCCAAATGAAAGCTCTTAGAATGGGAAGAACTCAAGATGTTATTAACTGAAAAAAATCTAAGACTTTCCAATCCTTGGGAGTCTCTAAAGATCCTCAGGTTAGTCACAGGGAAAAATCTTACATATGTATGTACTGTAATTTTTAGTGGTCCCAAGGTCCAGTAAATTTTCGATCAATCCAGGGTCAAAGACCCTTCAGTAAAATAATATATTTTAAAGGGGTGAATAGTAATCATGAATGAATTTTTAATTCTACTACCTTTAAGAATTTTTATGCTGTAGCTATGAAATTAAGGTCTGGGAGCTTTTCTAGAGGGCCTGGATTCTAGTCCCAGCACCCACATGACAGCTCACAACTGTCTCTAACTCCACTTCCAGGGGATCTGCACCTCTATACATGCAGGCAAAACACCAATGCACTGTAAATAAATAAATAAGTAAAGAAGAAATCAAATTCTGATTAAAAATAAATGTGCATTCCACTCCTAACCAAGAAGCTATTTGCAATTGATACCTCCTGGGAGAAGAGAAATCAATTTTCTCCAATGGAGTAATACTGGGTATATCAACCAGTTGGCCAACACAACATGAATGCCAAGAGTTTTTTTTTTTTATTAGATATTTTCTTTATTTACATGTTATATGATTTCTCCTTTCCCAGTTTCCCCTCCAACAAACAAACAAACAAACAAACAAACACAACAAGGACAAACCCCTGTTGTCTTCCCCCTCCTCATGCCTGCCACCCCATCCTCTCCCACTTATTGGCCCTGGCATTCCCCTACACTAGGGCACAGAACCTTCACAGGCCCAAGGGCCTCTCCTACCATTGATGATCAAATTTGCAATCCTCTACTAGACACATGCTGCCAGAACAATCAGTCCCACCAAGTATAGTCCTTCGTTGGTGGTTGGGTCCCTGGGAGCTCTGAGGGTACTAGTTAGTTCCTATTGTTGTTCATCCTAAGGGGCTGCAAACCCTTCAGCTCCTTTGGTCCTTTCTCTAACTCCTTCATTGGGGACCCTGTGCTCAGTTCAATGGATGGCTGTGAGCCTCTACATCTGAGTTAGTCAGGTACTGTCAGAGCCTCTCAGGAAACAGCTATATCAGGCTGGGTTGTCCTTCCTTTTCAGGCTGGGTTGTCCTTCCTTCAGTCTCTGCTCCATAGTTAGTCTCTGCAACTCCTTCTGTGGGTATTTTGTTCCCCCTTTTAAGAAGGAATGAAATGTCCACATTTTGGTCTTCCTTCTTCTTGAGTTTCTTGTGGTTTGTGGGTTGTTCTTCCTGTATTCCGAATTTCTGGGCTAATAACCACTATCAGAGAGTGCATACCATGTGTGTTCTTTTGTGATTGGGTTACCTCACTCAGGATGATACTCTCCAGATGCATCCATTTCCCTAAGAATTTCATAAATTCATTGTTTTTAATAGCTGAGGAGTACTCCATTGTGTAGATGTACCACACTTTCTGTATCCATTCCTCTGTTGAGGGACATCTGGGTTTTTTTCCAGTTTCTGGTTTTTATAAATAAGGCTGCAATGAACATGTTGGAGCATGTGTCCTTATTACATGTTGGAGCATCTTTTGGGTATATGCCCAGGAGTGGTATAACTGGGTCTTCTGGTAGAACTATGTCCAATTTCCGGAGGAACCGCCACATTGATTTCCAGAGTGGTTGTACCAAGCCGAGGGTTGTTTTATGTGTGTGATTTTTGTTTTGTTTATTTTTTGTCTTATTTTGTTAGTTTATTTTAATTGTATTGTTGTTGAGAGAGAGAGAGAGAGAATATTAAGTTGGGTGGGAAGGAGATGAGGAAGATCTGGGAGCAGAAAGAGTATGATCAAGATATATTGTATGAAAAATATTTTTAACTTAATGAAAGAAGAAAATCAGATCTGTAAAAAGGATTTTAAAGGGTTCACATGTTAAAAAAGCAAGTCTCTTAGTACTATCTATTTCTGAAATTTCAGCAGTGGGAACAAATGCACAATCTGTTCACGGGGACAGGGTGCAGGCAAGGTTCAATACCGGATCTCTAACCAGAGCCTTGACAAGTCATTGCATCCCTCTCAGCAAAGCCACGGTTACGATGACATACTTCTGTCAAATTGTTATGTGGGACTCTGTACTTTACTGGGAGGCTAACTGACCACAGCTTCATCAAGTCCACTCAAATAAAAGGAATTTTAATTTCACTTGAGAGATTTTTAAATTGAGTTTTTATACCATCGGGTTAGTTCAAAAAATTTTTTTTTACTTGTTTATTACTCCTATAGTTAGCTTGTGAGAATAATACTGACTTTTATGAACTTTTGTCTAAATGGCTACTTTATTTTTTTTAAACTTTTATTGCATTATGATGAGAAAAGTTACATGATTTCAATTTATCTGAATTTGCTAACATTTAAAAATATATTTTAAGTAAATAGAATTAAATCACATTCTTGTTTCCCTTTTGTACCCCCACTCCTCCCAGAGACCCCACCTTCAATACCTACAATATCTTTTTTGTCATTATCCTTAAAATTTATAAAATATTATAACAATACAAATAAGTATTATAAAAGTTGTTTGATATAAAACAACAATCAATTTAACACTCTTATGTAGATGCTCATCTACAGCAATAGTGAAAATACATTTTTCTTAATATAAATTTTAAATAACTCCAAACTTATTAACTGTATACTTCAAAATAATACATCACTACTGGTATTTTCCTAAATGAACATAAATATATAAAGTGTTTTTGTTTGTTTTGTATTTAGTAGAGTTTAAAATCTTGGTTCTTACTGTGGTACAAGCCCACAGTCCCAATCTTTCTTTTGAGTCATAAATATATAACTGCCACCTAATATAATGTTCTTTTAAAAGTTAAGTCCTACAACTTGGAAAAAATGAGAATTGAGTGTCCCAGTGTATCAGCCACACAATAGTAGTATCAAAAAGCTGTGACTGGGAGCTGTATTCATTGTAATAGTCCACAGGGTCTCTAGTCTTCAGGAGGTACTTCTAGGTACTTTGCCGTGCAGAACACATTCATAGTTTTTCTCAGAGCGCCCCCTTGTGACAAGTGGCCAGTAGCACCAGGGCCGTTGATTGTACTGGCAGAAAGGTACACTGAGGCAAGTCACCTCCTGTCCACTGTGTATAGATCGCTTTCCTGGGACAACATGTCATGAGCATAGAAATCACCCTGCCTGCTCATCCCAGGACGGATGCTAGAACAGAATATCTATCTTAATAGGACACTCAGTAAACTCCTAAATTATAAGTAACCTCTCAATATTGATTATAGAGACACTTATTTATCATAAATTAATGAAGGAATATCAAACCTGTGGCTCTTTTTTTTTCTTTTCAAGACAGGGTTTCTCCATGTAGCCCTGGCTATCCTGGTCCCAAAACAGACCAGGCTGGCCTGGAACTCAGAAATCCACCTGCCTTTGCTTCCCAAGTGCTAGGATTAAAGGCATATACCACCACCGCCCAGCAAACCTGTGGCTTTTTAAATATACAGAAAATATACTTTAAAATTTTAATTTGCGCGTGTGGGGATGCATGCACATACATATATGTGTGTGGGCATGCAGAGGCCAGAGGCTGACATTAGGTGTCTTTTCCCATGCTAGTTTTTGAGACAAAGTCTGTCACTGAACCTGAAATTCATCACCTTGACTAGACTGGCTGGCAAAAGAGCTTCAGGGATTCCCCTGGTTTTGTCCCATTCCCCATCCCAGAGCTGGGGTTACAGATGTGCACCACTGCACCTTGCCTTTATGTGGGTGCTGGGGATTTGAACTCAGGTCCTCAGGATGGCACAGCAGATACTTTACCAACTGAACTGTTTTCTGGCCCCAAATATCATACTCTTAATCCTTATTAACCAACCAATGGCATCAACTAATCCAAGACAAAAAGGAGATGGTCAGAATTGACTGTTTATTTTAAAATACCCACTCCTGGGTCATAGTATTTTTCAACATCCTGTTTAGTTTGGTTCATATGGGAGCATAATTCAGATCTTCAATTTCTTTCTCTTCAAGCTTGAGTTCCATCTATTCTGTAAGTCCTGGTTAGATTATATATTGCCTGGCAGTGGTGGTACACACCTTTAATCCTAGCACTTGGGAGGCAGAGGCAGAGAGGTTTGAGTCCTGGCATACAAGGTGAATTCCAGGACAGCCAGGACTGTTTACACAGAGAAGCCATGTCTTGAAAACAAAACGAAATAGAACAATAACAAAAGATCATTATATAGTATTTTATTTTATTTTATTTTATTTTTTTACTATCTTTTTTTTAAACTTTTAATGCATTATGAGAAAAGTTACATGATTTCAATTTATCTGAATTTGTTAACATTTAAAAACATATTTTAAGTAAATAGAATTAAATCACATTCTTGTTTCCCTTTTGTACCCCCACTCCTCCTAGAGACCCCCCTTCAATACCTACAATATCTTTTTTGTCATTATCCTTAAAATTTATAAAATATTATAACAATACAAATAAGTATTATAAAAGTTGTTTGATATAAAACAACAATCAATTTAACAGTCTATGTAGATGCTCATCTACAGTAATAGTGAAAATACATTTTTCTTAATATAAATTTTAAATAACTCCAAATATATTAACTGTATACTTCAAAATAATACATCACTACTGGTATTTTCCTAAATGAACATAAATATATAAAGTGTTTTTGTTTGTTTTGTATTTAGTAGAGTTTAAAATCTTGGTTCTTACTGTGGTACAAGCCCAAAATAACAACAATTTTTAGACATTGGATTTCATTGTAATAAGGCTATACTTCAATGACCCTCACATCACCAAAGGATTTTACCTCCCTAGTAGCTAAGCTGGGAGTTGACAGTTCTGCTGCACCAAGAAATGAATTGTAAGTACGATTTTTGGATACAGACTTCCTGCTATGGTCAAAACTACTTGACTTGAGTGAGTGACTTTATTCTCAGCCCACTGAGAACAGGTTACATTCATTTAAGAAATGGTGTAGGTATTAAGATGGTCATTCACCAACTGTTTCAATGAACAATGGTTCTGCTTGGAGGGTGGCACGGACATTGGGTGAGGGTAAGAATTTGGTTCATCAGCTGTGATAATTTGGAAAAGCATAAAGAAAGAGTAACTTATAAAGTCCTCTTCTTCAAACTTGATACAAGACTTACAAATGTCAGGCAAAGCATTCAGTCTCACTCTTTGTTGTTCTCTTACAAGCAACCTCCCTAGTTAATAATCTATGTTTCTTTTGGGTATATAACTACTTTTGAAATAAATAAGCTGTTCTGAAAACCATAATATAGTGTAAAGACATGAAATAAGCAATACTACTAATAGAGAGGCTGAGATAGGAGAAGCAAGATTTCAAGACCCTTATGTTGTACATAGCAAGACACTGTCACAAACAAGCTGAAAGTGTATATAGATTGTACAATGTTGGGCCTATTTCTCCAATTACCACATTAGAGAGACCATTGGATGACAATCAACAAATTTCTAATTCCTCATATTATTGGATTTCAATCGATTAGGATATGTTAGTAATATTAATTTTCATATTAATATATTAAGAAAAAGTAATTGTCACTTCCTGTTGTTTTTGTTGTAAGAGGTGGAATTAGGTTTGTGTGGATTTGTTGAAAGATTACCTTCTTGCTTCTTCTGAGATGTAGTTTTACTCCTTTGTTTTCCATCTATTATCTTTTGTAGGGCTGGATTTGTGGAAAGATACTATGTAAATTTTGTTTTGTCATGGAATATCTTGTTTTCTCCATCTATGGTAATTGAGAGTTTTGCTGGGTATAGTAGCCTGGGCTGGCATTTGTGTTCTTGTAGGGTCTGTATGACATCTGCCCAGGGTCTTCTAGCTTTCATAGTCTCTGGTGAGAAGTCTGGTGTAATTCTGATAGGCCTGCATTTATATGTTACTTGACTTTTTTCCCTTACTGCTTTTAAAATTCTTTGTTTAGTCATTTGGTGTTTTTATTATTATGTGTCAGGAGGAATTTCTTTTCTGGTCCAGTCTATTTGGGGTTCTGTAAGCTTCTTGTATGTTCATGGGCATCTCTTTCTTTAGGTTAGGAAAGTTTTCTTCTATGATTTTGTTGAAGATATTTGCTGGCCCATTACATTGGGAATCTTCACTCTCTTCTATACCTATTATCCTTAGGTGTGGTCTTCTCATTGAGTCCTGGACTTCCTGGATATTTTGGGTTAGGAGCTTTTTGCTTTTTGCTTTTCTTTGACTATTGTGTCAATGTTTTCTATGGTGTCTTCTGTCCCTGAGATTCTCCCTTCTATCTCTTGTATTCTGTTGGTGATGTTTGCATCTATGATTCCTGATTTCTTTCATAGGTTTTGTATGGCCAGGATTGTCTCTCTTTCTGTTTTCTTTATTGTTTCTATTTCCATTTTTAGATTCTGGATGGTTTTGCTCATTTCCTTCACCTGTTTGATTGTGTTTTCCTGAAGATCTTTAAGGGATTTTTGTGTTTCTTCTTGAAGGCTTCTAGCTGTTTACCTGTGTTCTCTTGTATTTCTTTGAGGGTGCTATTTATGTCTTTCTTAAAGTCCTGTATCATCACCATGAGAAGTGATTTTATATCTGACTCTTGCTTTTCTGGTGTAATGGTGTGTCCAGGACTTGCTATGGTGGGAGACTTAGGTTCTGATGATGCCAAGTGACCTTGGTTTGTGTTGTTTATTTTCTTATGCTTGCCCCCCCCCC
>JADRCD010020063.1:0-10186 GCA_019843815.1 Montemys delectorum
TTCTATAATTTGCTTCAGATACATTCTTTTGTTCTTCCTGTCATACTGAAAGAAAGAGTCTTCCTTTTGGATGATGATATTTCCATTTGAACCATACATTCATTATACTCTGATATTTTTCAGGGAACTTCATTCATCTGACTCATATGCCACTGTCACTTTTCCACTACTTGTTTAATCCTTGTCAAATATCAATAAATGTTCATTTAGATGACTTAATATCTTTAGAACAATTTTTGATCTATCATGGACCTGTCCTACTAATATCCCTATTATTACAGAAAGTGTTGTCATCCTTTTCATGTCTCTTATATCTCTACTTTCTGTGGTAATTCCCTTGCAGGCTTTGCAGCAGGTGGAGAGGGCAATTAGAGTGAGGTAAGAAAGAAACTCCACTCAGTCCAATTTTATTGTAACCAGTGCTGAACCAGAACTTCCAGAGTCTGGCCCAGATCATTTTTCTTTAGCAATATTTAAGCACAGCTTAATTTTGAAAAAAAAAATCTGATATAAATTATACTGGCTTGTTTTGTGTGTCAACTTGAAACAAGCTGGAGTTATTACAGAGAAAGGAGCCTCCCTTGGGGAAATGCCTCCATGAGATTCAGCTGTAAGTTATTTTCTCAATTAAAAATCAAGGGAGGAGAACTCAGCCCACTGTGGGTGGTGCCATCCCTGGGCTGGTAATCCTAGGTTCTATAAGAAAGCAAGCTGAGCAAGACAGGGGAACCAATCCAGTAAGGAGCACTCCTCCATGGCCTCTGTATCAGCTCCTGGCTCCAAGTTCCTGCCCTGTTTGAGTTTCTGATCTGACTTCATTTGGTAATGAACAACAACATGGAAGTGTAAGCGAATAAACCCTTTCACCCCCAACTTGCTTCTTGGTCATGGTTTTTTGTGCAGGAATACAAACCCTGAATAAAACACCAATTGCCTCAGTTCCAAGTGCACAAAAACTTATTACATATTTACACTGGAATTCGTTACAAAGTACATCAGCCTTCTATCACAAGAATAGGCATTGTTGATTCAGAGATATTGTCCATGATTTAGACTGTGGGGAGATTGATTGAGGTAAATATAATGTCCATGGGTGTCAGGATTGGCCTGGCCTTAATACAACATAGAAGTCACTTAGGCTGCTGTAAAGTAGAAGTGATATCTTGAATGGGTTTTATGGCCTAGAATCAATGCTCGAAATTTTGTGGGAAATAGTCTTGGATGAGTAAGAATAAATTCCGGGAGATATGGAAAAACCCTGTCTCATCAAACAGCAAAGCATCACCAGGTTGTAAACCTACATCATTCTTGGCAATCTAGGAAGAGCAGCTACACACCTCATTCTGTTGAAGTGGTAAGGTGTGTGTTTAATGTCCCTGGCTTCTCTGTTGCTTTTCTGTGTGCACAATGTCCTTTGCTCTCGACAAATTTCTTCAGAAAATAATATGAATACTCCACTTTCACTTTATCTCTTCTTTTTTTTATTAGATATTTCTTTATTTACATGTCCTATTTCCCAGTTTTCCCTCCAAAACAAAACAAAACAAAACAAAACCAAAAAACAACAACAAGAACAAATTCCTGTTCCCTCCCCCCTCCCCCTGTTTGCCACCCTGGCCCTGGCATTCCCCTACACTGGGGCACAGAACCTTCACAGGGCCAAAGGCCTCTCTTTCCACTGATGACCAACTTGGCCATCCTCTACTATACACATGGTGCCGGAGCAATCAGTCTCACCATGTGTACTTCTTAGTTGGTGGTTTAGTCCCTGGCAGTTCTTAGGGTACTAGTTGTTCGTATTGTTGTTCATCCTAAGGAGCTGCAAACCCTTCAGGTCCTTGAAGGAATGTAGCTTCTTCTCTAATCACATACCCAAGAAACATTCTTAACACCACCTGGTTTATTGCACGTCTGGTTTATTGCTTCTGGCTTATTGCACTTGAAACTTTCTAGAAGTCACTTTACCACTAAAAGCTAATGTAGTGGTACGTACATCTATTTCTCTGAGAGTCCTTAACTATTTGATTTCTATAATTACTTCTCTTATATACTTTTCTGTTATAGTACCATCATTTGTGATTTCTAGAAATTCCTTCACAAATTTTCAAGTATATGTATAATTAAAAAGGATATGTTATTTTTGTGGGTGACTCCAACATTTATTTTCTCCCACTTATAATAAAAAGATGTTTGTTATTAGAGTTTTTGTTACTATATAGTTCAACTAAAATTTTTGATATACAGAGACTAGTTTGCTTCCATTAATTAATTTACTAATGTATTTATTTATTTATTATTTTGAGTTCTGGTAAACAATGGATTAGTAGAATAGAAGGAAAACAAATAAATATTTTATTGCTTAAGTTTTTGAGAGTTCTTAAAGAATATAGCAAACAGAAATAAGGTATGATTGAACAGTTTGGAAGAGATAAGCTAAAATAACAATAATCAACTTTTTCACTACTGTACTACAATATATATAGCTTTTGCTAAGTATAATGGATACAATAAAAGAACACCAAGAACTCTCCAGTATATATTTTCATTCTTCTAATAATGTGCCTCTCATATTTAGTTGACTTCTTGCATATTAAAATACAGAAATAGAAAAATAAGATAATTTTTATTTTGTGAAAAGTAATTGAGCTGTGAAATTATTGGCTGTTTTGGGAGAATTAAAACTTGTGCCTTCATTATGGAAATCAGCAAGGTCCTCAAAGGGTTGAAAATAATGTACTACATTATTCAAGTATAACACTCTTTGGGTGTTCACACCAAGGACTACAGAGACACTTGCTCATCCATGTCTATTGATGCCTTATTCACAATATCCACGAAGTGGACACATCATAGATATCCATCAAATGATGAATAGATGAGGTCTTTTAAAACATTGACTATTATTCACCTGCTAAGCAAAATGAAATTATGAAAGTTCCAAAAAAAAATGGATGGAGATGGACATAATCATTTTGAGTTCAGTAAACTAAAACTCAGAAAGCCAATGCACTCATTTGTGGTTGTTAGTTTTGAATCTTCAGATAAGTGTGTTTCATTTAGAATACTAATACGTGTCAGGAAATTAGGAAGGGACAAGGAAGGGACAATGATTTTAGGGAAGATGACAAAAAAATTTGTGGCATAAAAGAACCAAAGAAAATAATGGAACAGGAAAGGTTAAATAAGTTGGGAGATATGGCCAGGTAGTGAAAGGATTATATTGAGGGATAACTCACACTAAAGATATTTTGTAAACATCATATAGAAGCCTACTATTACAGATGTGTCATAAAATGAGTTTGTTACATGTACATACTTAAACACACACATACACATATGTACACACACATACTATATAAAGTATATACATATATACATATATATCACTATATAACATATACCACTATGTATATACATATATCTATATACATATATGTAGATATATGTTCATATATATCTCACTTTGGGAATATTATAATCATCATTTACCAAAAAGAAAAGCTTTGGTACAAGAGAGTAAACTGAGGCAGGCTGATGAAGGGTCAGGATTGAGAGCAGCTGACATGAGTGGATCCAGATACTTACAAGGGCTGCAGCAGTTAGAGAAAGAAAAGGCAGAGGATCAAATACATGCACACAGAATAGTTGAAGCAAGAACAAGCTCTAGCAATTTATTTCTTCTCTTAATCCCCTTTTATACCTCTAGAGACAAAGTTTTTCTATTAGAAAGAAAATTACCTCATAGCCAAATTTACATATTTTTCCAGAGATAATCACCATAAAAACATTCTTCAAAAACAGATGAAAATAATTACATAAAAGAAAATTACAATAGAATTGATTATGTGTTTCTTATATGAAACTTTTATATACATGAACAATTCTCATCTTTTTTCCAAAAAAAAGTTCATGATGACCTACCTCAAAGCAGTAACTTTTAGTCACTGATTAACAAAGTTTAAACAAGCCAAGTGAATAGTAGCAAGTTTTTCTTTGTGCTTGGTTGACAACAACCTATGCTTACTAAGGAGCAAATAACCTCTTTTATGTCTTATTTTTGAATTTCTGATGTACTAATCTGGCTAATAATCTCTTTCATACTAAAAGTGGAATTATTTGCTCTTCATTATAACCTTATTATTCCCTGGTACACACCAAAAATCAGATCAATGAACTTGGCCCAATCTAGAGTTTATGCCTACCTTGATAATTAGCTTGTCCCAAGCCTATTCTTCTTACCTCTACAATTACATGGATGTAACACACAAATGCTCACTTTCTCTAACTCAAGCAGCTTTTGGCATTCTATCAGGAAGTGATATACTTTTTTCTTAATTCTAACTTAAAACTATTAACTGTCATAATTTCCCAACTTTATCTTTTCTATCAATTACCCTAACTTCCCTAAACTGTTTAAATCAAAAGAATATTTTTATAAAAAATTACTTAAATTAAGTCAGTAATGCCATAAAACCATCAATTCATGTAGAAAGCCTTGTCTCAAGAATTTTCATCTTCATACTGATCTGCAGAAAGCTTTCCCAATAGAATGGCCCTTCACCCAGGAATTAATTACTCCAAGTGTTATTCCGTGAGGCTCTGTTGCTGTCCACTCACACTAAGCCAAATGAATGAGGAGTATGGCAGTGACAAATATGAGAAAGCACATCAGTAATAAGAAGCAATCCTGAGACGATGTCTCTGGAGTTGTGCCACACCAGAGCTGACTCTTCTCAGCTGAGCAAAACAGTGGGCTGTCTCCAAGGAGCTCACTTGCCCACTACATCCCTTGTTGCATATCATCTGCCTACTATTCTTTTCCTTCAAAAAGTTGCATTGTATATTTGGGAAACCCTGTTATAAATCTAAAGTTGCACAATAATATATTTATTTCAAATTTCTGAAATAAATATATGAGCCTCCTTGTTATTTCATCAATAATTTTCTACATATGTTTCCATAGTAAACAATCTTTAAAAGCAAAATTAGGTGAACCTAAAGTTAATATCTATGAATTTTCATTAAAAAATGTTAAATAAGGGGGACAAATCTGAGAGTGCTAAGAATCTAATACTTACTCAGAAGCATTTACAAGTATCACCTAGATGTCAAAAGAGAGAGAAATACCAGATAAATACCCACAATTATAAGAAATAATTATCCATGTTCTGTTGTTATAGAAAAGAAAAAAAAATTGATCACAGAAGCATATATTGAAAATTATTGCTAAATTATAAGTTCTCAAAAACATATTTAGTGAATGATGGTATAGTAGAACAAAATTATGATAATGATATATTCTAAGACACAATGTATGCTTACTATCTATTGCTTTAAGAAGCAATGAATGATAAAATCAAAAAGGAACAAGCATTCTACATCTATACATTTTCAGTAGAAAAAAAAAGACTTTAGAATAAATCACAAGCCTCAGAAGAATCACTTCTAATATGCAGACTTCTCAATATTGGGTTCCATGGCCAGCTTAAGAATGATAATTGAAATATTTTAATTCCACTACAGTAGTGCAATTCCCCCCCCACACACACATGTTTCTTAAGAGTTTGATGTGCTAACTGGACAAAAATACAGAAATCAAGGGATTTTAGGGATTTTAAATGCAGTAAGTATGAGATATATATATTTATACAGCTTAAGAGATCGACTGAGGGAGAGGGAATGAAAAGACCATAAGATCCAATCTGCTGGAGTTTGATGTGAGAGAGTGTTCACAATAAATACCTGCATGAGAAAGGCTGAAACAATGGGGACACCAAGGGATATAATAACATTTAAGGGGGAATTTTTGTGGAGTTGAATCCCTAGAACTACAAGCAATTCATGACTGCTAAGAGAACTTTAGCTTCTAAAAGTGCTCTGCCCCCATATTGGAATACACTGCAGAAAGGTCAGTCTTGAAACCATATAAAATGCAATAAAAATGGATCCATCAGTTTGTGTGTGTGTGTGTGTGTGTGTGTGTGTGTGTGTGTGTGTGTGAGTACATATGATTCTTCGCTTCTGTGTCACTTGCTATTTGAAAAGGGGGATATATGGGTTTCTTTTACACCTATATTTTTTTCTCATTTGGAAAAAAATGTATATATTCCATGACAAAGTGAAAACATGGTAAAGTTTCAACAATCTGTCAATATTGTAAAGTTCCTTTCTATTTGGACTTTTGTAAAGCTAATTAGCCTTTCATTCATTTTGAGGGAAATGATAGCAATTTCATAAATTTATTATTTACAAGCAATGTTCTATATAGTTAGGTCAAGTTAATATTTGTATAAATAACCAATGAATTTTAATTTATTTTGCCATTTCACTCTGGCTGTATTGATATATCATTACATTGTATTTCTATAATATAAAATTGATACATTTCCTTGATCTTAATTCTTATTTAGTCACATTCACCATTCTGAAAATAAGACCTTCAAAGATGAAATTTGTGCAAAAGCTTCCAAATGATTCATTTCTTATGAACATATGATTTTGTATATCAAGGAAATTAAGATTTCTTTGTAAGAAAAGTTATGTTTGCTTCGGACTAATTTTATAATTTGATTTTATTTTTTCAATAATGACTATGTATATAGTGCACATGAGGCTAGAATTCAATGTTTCTCTCCATTAGCTTTCTAAGCTTAGCTTCTCTAATATCGCAGGGTGGTCCCACCCTGTCTGGCCTATGTTTTTATTTTCACTCACACTAATATGAGGTCCTGGACAGGATGAAAATTTAATAAATGAGTGTTATATGTAAGAATAAATAATCATCAGCAATTTTAAGAAGTTGTATTTGTAAAGTTAGTACCTAATTTTAAAAGTAAATTTTGGTTAACTTCTACCATGAACCTGTAGATGTTTTAAATATTTTATCAACTATGAATTGCACATTCACATGTAATTATCTAATATTTTTATGTTTGAATATTATATCAAATATTTAGAAAAGGTATTTGAAAACACAAATAAAAACAGACATACCATAATTCTAGGCATGTAATCCAGTTTCAATGTTCTAATCAAGACCAGTTATATTTGAATTTAATTAATAACTTATAATTTTAAACATTAATTTCACAGTTGCCCTTTGCTGAAAAACATGGTTGAATATTCTAGATAAATAAAGCACTAAAGCCTTTGAAATTAGGGAACATTCAAAATTATAGACAATCTAGTAGCTTTTTATTTGGACCTCAGAAATTATAGTGTTGTGTGATGTAGTTCAGCAATATCTCATTAGTGTGGTATCTTGTCATTTTATGCTGTAAGGACTTGTTCTTTTTAAAAAGGTATTCTCTTCACATCTCCCTCACTGGGCCCCTCATAGTTACCCCCTCCTGGAACCCTTCCCCCTCCCCCAACACCCCTCCCTGGTATTCTCTCAGGCACATCAAGTCTGAGAAGCTAGGCATACCCTCTCCCACTGAGGCACACAAGGCAGCCCAGACAGAAGAATATATTCCACTTACAGATGACAGCTTTTGGGGTAACCCTCCGTCCATTTGCTAGGGATCTACATGAAGACCAAGTTGCACATCTGCTACACATGTGGAGGCTAGACTAGGCCCAGCCAACACATCTGCTATACATGTTCAGGCTGGCCTAGGCCCAGCCCTTGTATGTTCTTTGGTTGGTGGTTCAAACTCTAAAAGCCCCAAGGGTACAAGTTAGTTGACTTTGTTGGTCTTCCTGTGGAGTTCCTATCCACTTTGGTGCCTACAATACTTCCCCAGGAAGGAACATGTGAGGATGCTTGATGCTCACTTAGAAGGGGAGATAAAATAGTCATAAGAGGCAGATGGAGGGAGAGAAATGGGTGAGAGAGGGGATATGGAGTGGAATGTGTAGGTTAAGGATCAGGTGTGGGAGGGACAGGAGAGATAGTCAGATGGCCAGGAGGATGAAGGGAAATTGGATTCTGACAGGGGTGGGTATAGTAAGTAATATTAAAACAAATCCTGGTGTATTTTTTTCCTGCCTTAGAACATTTCTGTTTCTGGATAAAACACACACACACACACACACACACACACACACACACACAGCCTTTCTATTTTAATATGCCTTAAACAGCACAATAGCTTGGCAACTTTTTACTTTCAATGTTATTAGAATTTATCTCCCCATCCATAACTCATTATTATGTTTCATCTGGACTGCTCTTAGCCCCAAATGGCCATTCCACATGGCCATGTTTCTACAGCTCAGCTAAACAATGGAAGATCTCCTTTCTCCTCTCCTGAATGTTCTTCTTCTATTCCATGGCAGCTTTCTCTCCTTAACCTCCAACAAGCTCATTAAAACCTCAACATCACATAGGTCTCCTCTGCCCACCTATTGTCTGTCACCTTCTGGCATCTTTATTCACCAATCAAAAGTAACTTGGGGGCAGGGTCCCAATAGACAGTAAAAAGCAAAACCTCAACAATTCCCTCTTTCAGTCCAATAGAAAGCTCTTTTCTCTCAGATATTAATTTAATACAATTATAACAACTATCAAAATTATAAGATATGATATATGCTTATAACATCTTATTATCTATCCTAACTTAGTAACTTTAGTATTCTGAACTTAAATCATGTATGATTTCAATTTGTATTGCCATATGAAAACCATCCTTTGAAATCTAGAACACCTTCTTTAATGCTGAACAGCTTAAGTTCAGTTGTGAGACTATGATTATTTGTCAACCATGTCAGAGATTTAAGAAAGAATATATAACTCAAGTACAGATACATGCTAAGGTGGAACCAGCTGGGAGGTACAGGCCACAGAAGCATTAGAGCAGCTGGGACAGGGTCCTTTTTACCTCCATCTACACCTAGGAGGGATGGTTGATCCACAACTCTCTGTGCATATTTCCCTCATGCAGAGAGCTTGTTTCTTGGGAGTGCTCTGACCCCAGGACTCAGGAGGGACTGCTGAACCACAGCCCTCTGCACACAGGTCTTACCAGGGGAGAGCTGAACTCCCAGGAGTGTGACACAGGCTTACAGACGCACTGAAGGAATGAACTCCAGCCAGAGATAGCAAGAACATTTAACAGCAGAGATTAACAGATGGAGAAAGGCAAATGCAAGAATCTTACCAACAGAAACCAAGACTACTTGACATCACCAGAACATAGTACTTCATCCACAACAAGTCCTGGTTAACCCAACACAATGGAAAGGCAAGATTTGTATCTACAAATCATATCTTATGATGGTGATAGAGAAATTTAAGAAAGACATAAATAACTCCTGTAAAGAAATTGAGGTGAACACAGGTAAACAGCTACAATACCTTAAAGAGGAAACAAACAAACAAACAAACAAAATCCCTTAAAGAATTACAGGAGAGAATGAGTAAACAAGTAGAAGCCCTTAAAGAGGAAAGACAAAAATCCTGAGGTGAGATCCTCCATTTTCTCTCTGGTGTCTTGCTAAGGCAGGACCATCCGGGAGGCATAGGCCTCAGGAATTGCAGGGAAGTCACAGGATTGCAGGGACAGGAGCCTCTCAGCTTCCGAGTGACAGAGCTGGATGAGCGGCCATCTCTGCCCTCTCCCTGCTAGGGGAGGGCTTGCCTCCAGGTCGAGCTTCAGCCCAAGGAATCAGGTGAGATCCGCAATTTTCTCTCTGGTGCCTTTCTAAGGCAGGACCAGCTGGGAGGCACTGGAATCAGGAGTCGAAGGGGAGTTGCAGGGCGTCAAAGACAGGTCAAGCTCTAGTCAGAGACACCAAGAACTTCTAACACCAGAGATCAAGAGATGGCGAAAGGCAAACTCAAGAATCCTACCAACAGAAACTAAGACTGGTTGGCTTCACCAGAACCTACTTCAGCAAGCCCTGGATATCCCAAAACGCCAGAAAAGCAAGATTTGGATCTAAAGACTCATCTCAAAATGCTGATAGAGGAACTTAAGAAGGACATGAATAACTCCCTTAAAGAAATACAGGAGAAAACAGATAAAGAGATACAAGCCCTTAAAGAGGAAACAAAAAAATCCCATAAAGAACTACAGGAGATCACAAGTAAACAAATAGAAGCCCTTAAAGAGCACACCCAAAAATCCCTTAAGGAATTGCAGGAAAACACAAACAAACAGGTGAAGGATCTGAATAAAACCATTCAGGACCTAAAAATGGAAGTAGAAACAATAAAGAAATCACAAAAGGAGACAACCCTGGA
>JADRCD010020264.1:0-10496 GCA_019843815.1 Montemys delectorum
ATTTATTTATTTATTTATTTATTTATTTATTTATTTAATTTATATGAGTACACTGTAGATGTCTTCAGACACACCACAGGAGGGTATCAGATCCCATTACAGATGGCTGTAAGCCGTTATGTGGTTGTTGGGAATTGAACTCAGTACTGTTAACTGCTAATCTATCTCTCTAATCCTGCAAATACAAAGCTTAAAACTCTTTTATCCACCTAGATGAAGTATATCATTACAAAAGGGACTCAGGTCTGAATATGACTAGAACACATGGTAATTTGAGCTGCAGCTGAGCCAAGACAAAAGTCTGTTTCTGTCACAAGTGAAGCTATAAGTTTTAGGGGACCATCACCAAAAAAAGTAGTTCTGAGTACTGACTATGTTACATGTCTCATGGGGAATTGTAATAAACACCAGCATCCCACTCCACTTGGACCCTACCTCAGTCCAATCACATGAATATCTTGGAGAAAGGATTGAATTTTGTATGCTTTGCTAGTTGTCAGGTTCCCAAGAATGTTCTACTGTGCAGGTGGAGGATATGATGCTTGTTTCAGAAACGCAGTCCTCAAACTAAGACTCCTGACTCAGTAACATCCGTAGAAAGCTGAGACCCCTTTGCTTACCTAGAAACATGATGACAGAGGTACTAAATTCAGGAAGTGATTGGACATGTATGGAATGGTCTGCTGATTTCATTGCCCCTGTGAACTCTACGGAATTGGATGAGTTGGTTCTCCAACAGCTCTTTTGTAAAATCAGTTTTATTTTGAGTTTAAAGTAGTATCTCCATCCCTCAAGACTTAGCCCTCTTTACAGAACCTTTACTGTACATCTAATATGTGTTTTTATTAAAAAAAAAAAACTATTCTTTTAAAGCACCAGGTCCTTCCCTGGTGGATGAGACTGAGCATGCTGTCATTCCCGCCCTTCTTTTACCTGTACTCTCTTACTTTCAAAGTCTTTTCTTTGATTTAGTGAAACTCCAATATGCAGCTGTATTAAGGAAGGATTTCTCTTTCATCATCATTCAAATCCAGGTGTTAACCTTTGAGAAATACCCACCGCTGCAAAGCCCCCAGGAGTTCTATTTCTTATCCCTAGGGGAAAACATCTATTTTAACTCTCAGGGCTCACTGTTTTATATGATTCCTTTTAACATTCCCTCTACTAACAATACACGTGATGCTTACAGTTCACTTTGATGTCTGACGCTGTTGAAAAGAATTCCCACATTATATCAGCATTATATTCCTTCTGAGCTAGCTAAAACCTCAATCAAATGCTTTTAGCATCTGGAGATAAGTAAATACAGGACAAAGTCATATGGTTCCACCATCTCATATTAACTGCTAAAGTACAGTACTTTACTAATCAAAGGCTTAGGACAGAACTCTGAAAGTAAATCCTGCTTCTCTTTGAAATAGCTCTTTCATCTCCACCTGCAGAGCCTGAGTTTTGTTGTAATCTCTCCATTTATCTTTCTTCTTCCTACCTTTCACCTCACCCTCTAACTCTGAACTGAAATGGTAAGAGCTCTAGGTGACAGACTCTGACAGTAGTGGCAGCATGATTCTGGAAACCACAACTTTCTACCATGTCTTTTAGAACTAGTTTAAGTAGAAGAGAAGGGCGCTATTTTAGAGAAGTCCCCCATGAAGGACTGAAATGTGAACTTTAGCTCAGCACTCAGATTCCAGAAGTGACTACTGATTGGGAGAAAAGCCATTTCAGTTTGAGAGAGCTATGATGTTGAAGTCCTGAATCAGGACAAGCTTGATTTGCTCAGAGCCCAGAGAAGAATGAGTAAGTATGGGGGTAAACAAGAGGTAAGAGACTTTGAGGACTTAAAGAAAGGCAGCATGATTTACCAGTGGTCTCACAGCACATGTCGAAGGGTGTAGGCTTTAACTCCACCTACAAAAAGCTATTGAAGAAGACATATTTTAATATATGGGGCATGACTGATTTAGATTTTCCTCATTAATTTATTTATTTATTCACTTTACATCCTGATCACAGCCTCCCCATCTCTTCCAACTCACCTACCTCAAGATTTTTTTCCCTCCACACTCCATCTCCTTCACCTCTGAGAAGGGGGAAGTTCCCCCTCTCCTCGAGTACAAACTCACCCTGGCACCTCAAGCCACTGTAGGCCAGATAAGACAGTCCAATCAGGGAAGCAGGATCACAGGCAATCAACTGAGTCAGGGTAAATGCCCCCACTCCAGTTGTGCGGGGATCCACATGAAGACCAAGCTGTAAATCTGCTACATATGTGCAGGGGGGCCTATGTTTAGCTGTTGTGTACTCTTTGGTTGGTGCTTCACACTCTGGGAGCCCTCAGGAGTCTAGGTTGGTTGGCTGTATTGGTCTTCTTCTGGACTCCCTATCCTGGTCCCTCAATCCTTCCCCTAACTCTTCTGCAAGACTTCCTGAGCTAAATCTAATGTTTGATTGTGAGTCTCTGCATCTGTTTCTGGGTGGAGCCTCTCAGAGGACAGTTATGCTAAGCTCCTGTTTTCGAGCATAGCAGAGTATCATTCATAGTGTCAGGGATTGGTGCTTTCCTATGGGATGGCTCTTAAGTTGGGCCAGTCATTTGTTGGTCATTCTCTCAGGCCCTGCAGCATCTTTGCCTCTGCATTTCTTGTAGTCAGGACAAATTTTGGTAGAAGGTTTTGTAGGTGGGTTGGTGTCTTTATCTTTCCACTGGGAATCCTGCCTGGCTACAGAAAGTAACCACTTCCAGTTCCATATCCCCCACTGCTAGGAGTCTCAGTTGAAGTCACAGTTGTAGACTCCCTGGAGCCTCCTCCAAATCCAGCCCTAGAGAAGGCAAACACCTTCAGAGTGTGCCTCTTCCTTCAACTAATCCTCTCTAGAAATCCCTTATAGACACACCCAATGGCATGTTTCATCAATTACCCCTCATTAGATGTTCTTTCTTCCAATGAAGTTGGCCATCAAAATTAACCATTGAGGAGTAACATAACTTTGGAGGTTAATCCCACTGCACTGATCACCTCAGGAACACACCTTTTTGTTCACATCTACATTTTCTCTGCCTCTGCCTCAGGCTTTACCTCTAGTCAAACTAGTTTCACTTACTTATATCTACATCTCTCAGGAGATCCAATGGGCAGCAATGATCTGAGAAAAATCAACTCTGTCTCTCTTTCCTTATTGCCTCTTTGGGTCTGTCTCTGATACACTGCTGTTAGTTTTCATCATTACCAGACCTATGAATCTGACTTTCTTATCCCTAGTGATTTGTTCATGTCCAATTTAGCGGTTGTTTTTTATCTCGAATCTTACTTGACTTCTCAAATGCCATTCCAAATAGCTAATTACTTCCTCCTGCTTCCAATCTGTCCTCCCTGCCTTATGGGACACACATTCTCAGGCAGTTTCACCTAGGTCTTAGTTGAGAACAAGCCATTGCCTCTTTCTCTCTTGACTCTGGGAGGTGGGTTTTATCTTTGCTCATTCCTTAGACATTCTCGTTTGCTCTCAAAGTTTTAAATATAACACAGGTGTACATATGACAGAAACTTCAAATTTCACAGTTCTTTGTGTTCTTGATACTTTAATAGAAACTACTTTCTTTCCCTGACTTTATCATTTCTTCATTCTCCCCAAAGTCTCGCTTAGTGCAAAGCCGGCTGTGACCATCCTTGTGACTTCTCTGTCATTCACACCTCATCGCTAATCTATAAACGAGTATTTCTGAGGTCTAACTTCAAGTAATCACATTTCCAAATTATTACCTTTATTACCTTTTCATTGCAGCAATCTTTAATAAATTATTTTTAAGTGTAAGTCTTCTCCCCCAGGTCTGGTGTCTTGCACTGAATATAAAGGGGAGGGAGGAGAAAGTCTAGTGAGTTCTGGAATGTAGCTTTTGTCTCATCTGCCTAAATGAGACCATCAGATTTACCCTGCTGTTACTGTGATGAACTGTACTCTGAAATTATAAGCCTAAGTAGACCTTGATACCCTTGAATTGCTTTTTCTCAAGTATTGGATCACAGCAATGAGGAAAGTAGATAATAAATTCTTTGAGAAACACATGGAATGTGCTTCAAACATGCATGGTCGTGAAAAAAAATGTATTAAGTACCTCTGAGCTCACAGGCTTAAAAAAAGACACATACTTAAAAAATCCACTATTTCATGTAGTAAGTCTGCATCTGAATTCACCAGATCATCTGCATTAGCAGGTAGCTACTGAGGCTTTCAATAGGCTGAGCTTCTTCTAGAGGTTCAAGTAGAAAGGAATGTACCTCCATCCTCACCTAAGAGTTTTGGCAGGAAACAAAACAAAACACAAAAAACAAAAGTCAAACAAACAAAAAACAAGGGAATACTAATTCCATATACAGGTGAGGTCAAAGAGAATAAACAGGCATGGCATGGCAATTCTATATAACAGGATATGGAGCAAGTTAGCTTCCATACTTAAGATGTACTTCACTAATCACTTCTGTTTATCGCTACAGACCATACAGGCAAGAGTAAATACAGGGAGTGTAAAAGGCAGAACTTTGACGAAGAGAGTTCTTGAGGAGGCAAAGGCCAAGTGAAACCAGTATAGCAACAGAAGCACTGTCTCAAAGGACGCAGAGAGGCTCTTTATTATAAAGATTGCTAGTCAGTGTACATAGAGGTGCTGTGTAGAGGGCAATGGGAAGATGGAGGCTTTCTTGTCTGCTTCTGGTTCATAATTGCAGTTAGATGTGACCTGAAGAAGGTGGGATGTAGATCCAAAGACAGACTACATGTCGAGTGAAAGATTCACAACATCCATCTTCTGAGTTGTTGACTTTAATCTGCTTTAAAACACTGTTTCCAGGATAGATTTGGCACTCAGCCATAGAACATTGCTCTTCAATACGAGAGACACTGGAATTGGCCCTTAGTACTACAAATAAGAGATAAATAAGAAAAAAAATTGACTGTTAATATACTGATATGTAAGTAATGTATATATTCAAGAACAACGGTAACTAAACAGTTCTAGTACACTATTCCTCTTCATTTTTTATAACACATTGATCATTGATAATGCACACCCAAATTTTGTCCCTCATTATTTGTAAGACCATTGAATTTAGGTAACAATACAGAGTTACAACTCTGGGTGGTGGTTGCACATGCAGATTTAATCCCAGCACAGGCAAATTTCTGAGTTCAAGGACAGCCTGGTCTACAGAGTGAGTTCCAGGACAGCCAGGGCTATACAGAGCAACTCAGTCTGGAAAAAAAACAAAACAAAACAAAACAAAACAAGCATACAAAGTTACAGTTCTCAGGAGCCTCTAATCCAGGCCTCAATTGAATCAGGATGTAACAAAGTTTGCTCAGTACCAAGGTTTTGCTTAGTGATTTGGAAGGGACAGAGATTGAAAAGGGGAGTTGAGGGGTGTGGGAGAACAGACTAAGCAATGAGTAAGTAAATTTAACCTAAGAAATAAAGAAAAGATAGAGAAAATAAGACTAGGATGAAGTAGCGCTGTTTTCTAGTCCTTTGTCTGTGCTGAAAAGACTGGAGTAAGAGAATTGGACAACTGACAGAATGTGCTCACAGTTACACTTGAACTTTAAAATTTTGATGATGTCATAAAAAGTAGAGCCACAGAATAGATAGAAAAAGGATGATACAAAAGGTCTTTGGAATTGAGCTACCAAAAGAACAGTTAGATTTTGAAGGAATCTGACCACTTATGGAAGCACATAGATAGCCTGTGTAAAAATACAGGTATTGATATGCTTAATAAAAATATTATACATATACATATATATATAATCTCCACTGTTTAATGGATGAGAAATGCCTCAATATGGATACATGTCTGAAAGAAGATGTGATGAATAATGAAGTCTAGTCACCACACCTTGAATAGTGTGAGACTAGGAGGAGGGAGAGTGTGTGTGTGTCTGTGGCCAGTGACAGGATAAGTGTCTTGTTTGTTAGTCTGAGAGTTCCAGAGTGTAGAATGGTATTTGACAGGTAGCAGGAGAAAAGGTCTATCTTTTAGTTAGTCCTGGACAGTGCTGGCTTGTTAACGTCACCCCAAGGCATCCATTTAAAATTAATAACTTATCTTTTTATTAAAAAAAAATCGTGAGTGTACGTATGACAGTCACTCTGGCTGGTAGGTAAAAGTCTTAGAGGTGATGGAGCATTAGGAAGTTTAGACTCTGGTGATGCAAACAATAAAAAGATGAGCAATTCTGAGGGTCAGAGGGCAATGTATTCTACTTACATCTTCCTAAGTTATTTACTTGAGATGGAACCCTGTCCCCACCCCCCACCCCCAATGTGGAGCACAGGCCTAGCACTGAGCTTCACCCAGCAGAGCTTTCTAGTCTGGATTGGTCTCTAAACCATCTGTGAACTGTATACCCTCTGCTATTTCCATACGTTGCGCACAAATAATACTAAAGTCATGGGTGAAATATCAGCATGTTCCCCCTCAAGACCTCTCTTTGTTCCTCTCTCCTGCCTTTGGCTCAGTGGCACCTTTGCATAAATACCCTACCCTGAATGCAAGCAGCCTGAGCAATGGTTTGTTTTATGTAAAATAGATGTCATAGACATGTTACAATTCTAAATGTTTCTTTTTGTTTATTGATATTAACACAATAGAGGAGTATTGATAAACAATTAAAAGATGAACCAGATGAAATAATGAAAACTGAGGAAGCAATCAATCAGGAAAACAGAAAAACTAATTAACTGTAACCATCCCTAGATATTTGGGAAAAATAACTTACTTTTAGTTTTAGAATCATGTTATGTCTCCGTATTTGATAAAATTGAGCATGAACATTTGTCTACACTGCCAAACATAATCCTAGCATCATGCCAGCATACATAGAGTACTAGATGGACCAGGATAATTTTGTGCTTCAAATCTTCAAAACCTTTAGAGGGCTGTTGAAATGTGATGTTGTAATGCTGAACATCTTTCTATGCAGATGCATAAATGTCTGGCTCCTGTCCCATGTGAAGTATTATGAGTTTTAATATGGAACTGCTCCCTCTTTATGGTAGGGAAGCTTATTTATCTTCATTTCTCTTAATCTAAGGAAAATAAGTAAATATCCTATTAAAATTTATAGAAATTTAAAATTTGCAAAGGAAACACTAGGAGTCAAGGAAGAAATTTTGTCCCAACCATGAGAGATTAAGCTTTTTAAAGAAAAATAAAAAGTATTTTGTAACTTGCTGCGGACATAAAGGTGGACTTACTAAGTAACTTAGCTCGGGAGAATTGCCAGACAAAGGTGATGTGATCCTGGAGTCAGAAAAGCCCTGAGTAAAAGCCTGCAGCTTGTGTCTTGTCATTTAGCTGTCCCCAGAGCCTCGTATCACCTTCTTTTAGGTGTGACACTAACAGTAAAGTAACTCAGAAACCCTGATCCACACTGGCCATAGAACCACATGTGCCACAGATGTTTGAAGTATGGTATCTCTGACTAGGAGGAAGATGGAAAATCAATATTTTATTAACATAATATTTAAATGCTATTTCTTTCATATTTAATTAGCATGCCCTTATAGAAAATAGCACTTGAAAGTAACCTTGTGTTCAGTCTGATCTAAATCCTGAGTTCTCTCCTTTCACCACACAATTCAGCACATCAGACTTTGTGGCAAGGGCCTTTATCCTCTAAGCCACCATGATAGCCTTAAATCTTTACTATACTGAAGAAATATATGCCCAAAGAAGGTTATTTGATTTACCTAAAAGACACTACAAACTTCTAAGGATGACAAAATTGAACTGGGTTGTAGCTCCTTTAGAAGACTAAGAGTCACACCATGAGCTTTGGTGTTCAATTCTCAGCATACAGTTATGCAACTGTCATGGTACAGTGTTCAAGAGACAGAGGGAGATGAACAGACATTCAAGGTCATCATCAATTACACAGGGAGTTCAAGGTCTAGCCTGGCCTACATGAGTCCTTGTTAAAAAAAAAAAAAAAAAAAAAAAGGAAAAAGAAGGAAGGGAAGGAGGAAGAGAGGAAGGAAGGAAGAAAGATGCTAAGATAAAATGTACAGTGTTATTTCTATTTCAGTCTCTTAAAGAAGTCCTTAAATGTACATGAATCCTTCAACCAAAATTAAAATGATAATATTGTTTTCTTCATTTGTACTTTAGAGAGATCTTGGCAAGGTTTAAATTACTAATGTCATTCTTGAGAGAAACATGATACCTAATTATAACAGTATAAAACGAAGCAATACTTGCAAGTCAAATCTTGCTCTTGTCTTTAGGAAACTGTCCAGATTTTTTTTTATTGTCCTTAGAATTTGTTCTGTTGAAGGCTTATGAGAAATCACTGAGCCACACAAAGAGTTTTAGCAATATTGTATTACACGGATGCATTAGTATTGTGATCTCTATTCCCACAAGGTTTGTGTATAATGTGTTATGCAACAAGGCGTTTGAAGATAAGAAACAGATCAACATAGTCAGAAATGACTGCTCAGCTAAGCAAGCATGGTGGCGCAAGCCTGTCATCCGAGCACTCAGGCACCTGAGTGTGAAGATCATGTCAAGGCTAGCCTTGGCCATATAATGAGACTTAGGCTCAGAAATAATAGTCATAGTTTATTTTCTTTTACTCAGAAAAGAAGAGTTTAGGCAGAAAAAATGAGAAATGTGGTTATAGTAAGAAATAGCTAGCATTATCTTTTCTGGCTTTAGTACTTAGCAACCCTTTGGCCTCTGATTGTGGCTCCCATCCACTCTCCACCTGCAAGAGGAGGATTTCCTTCTGTTAATAGGATGCAAATTTGTTACCAGCAGGCTTTGCAGTAAAATCTTCATACTCTCACTTCCTCACCAGAGAAGTCTGAAATCTGATGACTACACCATGTTCCTAAGAGTTTTGTGGGGTTTTTTTTCTAGTTTAATTTCTGTTAGCATGATCAAAATACTCAGACTAAAACAACTTAGGAGAGCAAGTGGTTTGCTTCACTTCACAATACAGGTCCCAGTGCATCAGTGTGAGGAAGTCAAGACAGACACTTTAAACTGTCAGTCACATCAGGAGAGGAAGGAGCAGAGAGAAATGCACACATGAACACTTGCTTGCGTGTGCTTAACTTAGTTTCTCTGTTCTTACAAACTTCAGGATACCCTGCCTAAGGACTGGTGCTGCCCGCACTGGGTTCTTCCCACCTCAATTAAACTAATTCAGCCCTCTCCCCACAGGACAACCCAATATAGACAATGCCTTACTAAGACCCTCTTTCCAGGTACTTCTGGGTCATCAATTAAAGCAAAGCATCATGGGTTTATATTGATGATTCTTTTACAGATCATCACCAAATTCAGGTTGGCCCATGAGCTGGCTTGGGGTTCTCTAAAGGTCTTGGTGTTGTGTTGAAAGTAAATCAGCAACCATGAGATCACTAACTACACTATGGAGATGCCTTTTATAGAAAGGGAAAGTAATAGTGTGGAAAGCTACGAGCCAGTTCCATGCCCTTGAGGATTACTGCTGTGGTGGACAGGATTGTGATGTCCAAGAGAAAAGGCCCAACAGGACCCCTCCCAGGTGCCCACTTGTGTTAATTCCTCAGTAACAGACACTGAATGAAGTGGACTGAGCACCACCCATCACATAAAAGAAGACTTCAGTGTCTCCCAAACTACCTAGGTATTCTAGAAAGTTCCTAGTAGCTTTCTGAGTCATACTTTGCTTTCTCTGAATCTGCTGGTTTAGCAAATATTCTATTTTCCTGGAGTATTGTGATCTTTGCTGTCTAAATCTCCCCAGATGAGAAATGCCACATCTGTGTCCTGGTTTCCTCATGAAGTCTCATGCACAGAGGGATTTTAATGAGTCACATGTTTATTGGAATTTGAGTACATAGAAAGAAAGGTTTTTCCACACTGAGCCCTTTCCAGACACTGGGTGCAGAGTCATACATTAGAAAAGATTAAAGGTAACTGTAGTGGATTTGGTTTATGGCTTATATTATGTTAACTGGGTTCTCAAATTACATGGAAATTCATATGTTTGCATGGAAGATGCCACAGGTCCCTGCCTCCAGTTGACTCTAATTGGTAAATAACGTTGCTGGTGGTGAATGGCTAAGCAGGAAGGCAGAAGCACGACTTTAGACTTCCAGGGCAAGGGAACTCAAGAAAGAGAAAGGATTTACATGCCAGAGAAGCAGAAAGATCAGACCTGAGAAGTGCAGGGCAGAGAAACTGCCAACATGTAAAAGTTAGAGGTCGTGGCCCTACAGAGTCACAGGCTTGGGTCTGGGGAGGCCAGGATGGAAAATACGATTTAGTAGGAAATAATTCTAGGAATATGGGATGGGACAGTGTGTTAGCCACAGGGAAATTTAGAAATGCCCAGCTATTGCACTGTTTGAGGCATATTAAAATACTAGGCTTGGTATGTGTGTGGCTGTCCATGTGCGTGTGCATGTGTTTGTGTGTGTGTGTGTGTGTGTGTGTGTGTGTGTGTGT
>JADRCD010020286.1:0-10434 GCA_019843815.1 Montemys delectorum
TCCTTTATAGTATGTATATATATATATATATAATTTATATATATATATACATACTATAAAGGATCTATTTACTTGAGCTACTATGTCTTTAAATAATCATTGTCATTTACTATTTTCATATTTGAAGAAGCCTCAAGATGTATTTGTACTGGTTTGCTTCATAGTGTACCACACATCCTTTAAGGTCTGTTTGCTATTTGTCAATTACCAAATATTCAGGCTCAGTGATAGGCTTTTCTTTTATTGCACATTCATATTTACACTTGCCATATATCTATTAAGAAATATACTTACATGATTTTGAAATGCAAATTAAATTCTCAATGACATGACATGAATTTTGAAGCTGTACAAGCAACCCAATTGGAAGAAAAGAATCCTAAGAGCAGGCAAAATAGTTAGTATGTGAAGCAACATGGATAATGTCAAAATCATCATGTTAGGAAGAATTTATTTTCATTCATTTAAGCTATGTAAAATACAAAATAATTCATATGATAGAAGTCAAACTAGTGCTGTTCTAAAGATGGATAAGTCAAATAAAGGAATTGAAAAGTATATAAGTAATTTCAGATAGATACATGTATTTATCTTCATTATTGTGATGATTTTATATCAGAACACCATGTGCTAAAACATAGAGTATAATATTCATGCTACACTGTAGGTACTACTCATTTCTGTCATATAGGTCTTTATTGAAAGAGCAGAAAGCAAAGCCTAAAAGAAAGATATGTGAATAATTTTATCATTGGACAAGAGATGTGGAGGTGACAAGTCATCTGTAATTTTAAAAGATTCACTGGTTTTAAATTTATACATTTCATTTTATAATTTCCTTTTTTAATACATTTTGTCACATAAAAAATAATAGTAAGTTTGATTGTATTATTGGGAGTTCATCAGAGATGACCACTAAAATACAGTATGTAGCCAACTGAAGTTCTTCATTTCAGCCACCTTGGACCACACTCAAGTATTCAGGAACTAAGTATAGTGAGGAGCATTTAGAATAAGGGGTTCTTAACAACATAAACCATATCCTGATATTTCTTAGCAGATGCAGGAGGAGGTTTTCTGCAAACATGCTGTTTAACAGAAGCTAAGATAAGCAGTTAGGTAGAGGTAGAGGTTTGTAAAAGCAGGGAATTTAACAAAAGTTAAAATAAGATAACTGGATCTCTTGATCTCAAGCTCTTATAATAGAATTGGATAATTTTTTTTTATGTGGCTTCTGATAAGTGAGATGAAATTCTATTTAAATCTAAAATTCCCTCAGCAAAAATACAGGATGGAGGAACCTATACCAAATCTTCATGTGAATAAGTTTTTATTTCGAGTGAACTTCCAGTCATGTCAGGGAAAGGCCAAGATATTCTTCATAGAGTATCATGTCTCCATCCAGGACCAGAGGTAGATCTTTTGCTTAGGAGAGAACAGCTTTCCTGTAATGGGTCTTAACAATGCTTTGATAGCATCCTAAATGCCCTTCAAGTATACTGCAATCGGTCAATGTATTCATAAAATTAATGAGATACAAATATATTTTTATTTGTACAATGCTTGGTATTAGGCATTGAATGAAGTTTATAAGCAGGGTTTTCTATTTTGTGAAATAATTAGGAGAGGGTATTATTATCATCATCATTATTATTATTATTATTATTATTATTATTATTATTATTTGCCTCCCTCTTTCCAAATGAGTTATGAAACTTAACCTTGAAAAAAATGAACTTATGCAAAGATTTGCCAGTTTATTCCACTTACTGTTGATGCTCTTATATAATACCATCCTACTTTGCTACCATCACATCAAAGTGATAGATGGCTGTTATGTTTATGACAATGTATCCTTTTATCTTTCTAAATCCTCTGTGCACATAACATTCTAATTGCCTTTTTTGTCCTCCTTACCTAATTCTGTAAGAAGTATTCAATTTTCAGCTCATGAGCAGTTGTGTCACCTAGATACTGTGAACAAATGTCAACTAAGAGACATCCACTCAGTTTTGAAAAAAGATGAAGTCTTGATTTAGAATTTTGTTAGACTGTACTTTAATAGTCTCTCTTAATGAAATGTCTCTGATGCTATAAGTAGAGATATATTAGTAGTTTAAGGAATCACAGGTTGAAAATGGGAACTTGAATAGGACCATTTATCATATTAAAAGTTTTATAATTTTATTTGTTTTCCAGTTCATCATATTTAAACTGGAAATTATAATAGGTAGTGTGTCTGAGAATCTTAAGATTTGGTGACACTTAGCTTCTCTGAGTGTCATAATTTTTCTAAATCTTTATTAAATTATTGTATTTATTTTATTCCAAAAGTAGTCCTACTTCGTGGTTCCCCTTCTCGAATTTTTCATCTTACCACCTTCCCACTCACCTCTGAGTAGGTGCTCCCTCACATGCCTACCCACCTCCACCTCACCCCCACCAGCATCTCTCTTCCCTGAGACATCAAATTTCAATAGGATTAAGAATATCCCCTCCCAATGAGTCCATACAAGACATTCATCTGCTATATATGTGCCTGGGGCCACAAAACAGCCCATGCATGCATAGTTTCTGGGAGCTCTGAGAGGCTTGGGTTAGTTGACACTGTTATTCTTCCTATGCGGTTACAATCCACTTCAGATCCTTCAGTAATTCCTCTAACTGTCCCATATTGGTCCTGGGCCTCAATAGGTCTGAGGGCTCCTCAGATTGGAAATAGTTCTGCCTCGAACACATGGGCACATGGAAAAAATTCCTGAACAGAGCACCAGCGACTTATGTTGTAAGATCAAGAATCGACAAAAGGGACCTCATAAAATTGCAAAGCTTCTGTAAGGCAAAGGACAGTGTCAATAGGACAAAATGGCAATCCACAGATTGGGAAAAGATCTTTACCAATCCTACATCTGATAGAGGGCTAATATCCAGTATATACAAAGAACTCAAGAAGATAAACTCCAGAGAACCAAATAACACTATTAAAAATGGGGTACAGAGCTAAACAAAAATTCTCAACTGAGGAATATAAAATGGCTGAGGAGCACCTAAAGATATGTTCAACATCCTTAGTCATCAGGGAAATGCAAAATCAAAACAACCATGAGATTCCACCTCACTTCAGTCAGATTGGCTAAGATCAAAAACTCAGGTGACAGCAGATGCTGGTGAGGTTGTTTAGAAAGAGGAACACTCTCCCATTGCTGGTGGGATTACAAGCTGGTACAACCACTCAGGAAATCATTCTGGCAGTTCCTCAGAAAATTGAACATAGTACTACTTGAGGACCTAGCTATATCACTCCTGGGAATATACCCAAAAGATACTCTAACATGTTCATAGCAGCCTTATTTATAATAGCCAGAAGTTGGAAAGAATCTAGATGCCCTTCAACCAAAAAATATATTTTGAAAATGTGGTTCATTTACATAATAGAATACTATTCAGGTTTGAAAAACAAAGACATCATGAATTTTGAAGTCAAATGAATGGAACTAGAAATTATTATCCTGGGTTAAGTAAGCCAGGCACAAATGGACATGCATGGTATGTACTCACTGAGAAGTGGATATTAGCCAAAGTGTTCAGAATATCCATGATCCAACTCACAGACCATAGGAAGCTAAACAAGAATAATAGCACAAGGGTGGATACCTGAAACCCACTTAGGAGGACAAAATAATGACAGGAGGCAGAGGGAGGGAGGAAACTGGGTTGGGGAGGGGAGGGAGGAGAAAAGGAAGGGCAGAATCAGGTATGGGGAGAGACAGGAGGGATGCCCAGAGGGCCAAGAGAATGAGTTGAAATATGCAATAGTTGGGGTGAAAGAGCAGGGAGGACCCCTAGATAGCCCCAGAGACCTGGGAGGTGAGCCAAAATGCCCAACAATGGGGAGATGGAACTGGAAGATACCATGTCCAGTTGATAAACATAGCACCAGTTGAGGCAGGGGCCACCTACTCTTGTTCAAAACTTTAACCCAGAATTGTTCCTGTCTAAAGAAAATGCAGCAACAAAAATAGAGCAGAAGCTGAAAGAAAGGCTACCCAGTGACTGGCCCAACTTGGGATCCATCCCATACCTACACACCAAATTCTGACACTATTACTGATGCCATATTGTGCATGCAGAGAGGAGCCTGGCATAACTGTCCTCAGACAGGCTCTACCAGAAACTGACTGAGACAAATGCAAATACTTACAACCAACTATTGGATTGAGTTCGGTGACCACTATGAAAGAGATAGAGGAAGGGCATAATTTTCTTAGGTAAATGGATTTCAAGAATGGACCATATCTCACAAAGTAGATATTACAATAAATACTAATCCTAATATTTATAATATAGTTTAACGTACTACATGTCATATTATAAACAGAAAAATAAAGGTTAATTCTGTAATTATATGCATAATAGATGCTTGATACTATTTAACTCCAAATGATTTTTAAAGTGTCAGTTAACTTAAATAGAAAATATTGTTTTAGTTGTGTGCCAGGTTGTGAGCTCTAAAACCTGACAGAATGTGACTCATTGCTGAAGAAAACATCCACACAGCTCACTGAACATTGAGAGGTCAATCTGGTGCCTGAATGTAGCCTTCACCTCTATGTTCTAGTCTCTTTGGTTCAAGAATATACAAGGAAGGCTATTGAAAGTGAAACCTGGACACCAACACAGCCATAAAACCCTCCATTTTCAATCTGTCACTTCTGCAAAATCTGCTGGGGCGATGGTGGTATAGAACTTGTATAAGTGGCCAACTAACATTTGGTATAACTTGAGAACCATGCCAAGAGAGGGAACCCGTGTCCTATACTGCCTGAAAGGTCAGGAATTCGAGACTAGATACCCCAGAGACCTGGGGTAGATCCAAACAGGACTGACAAAAAGAAAAACAGTGAAAATATCCCTAGTGATATTCTGCTAATGCTCTTAAATATGTGCCTTGTCCAGTTGTTATTACAAAAGATTTCTCTGTCTGCATAGGTTCAAAGACCCACACCAAAACATTATGAAGCTAAGTTGAAGGAACTTAACGGAAGATGGGGAGGGAAGACTAGAAGCAAGGGGGGTTCAGGAAATTAGGGAACATGGCCCACCAAAGCATCTAATCAAGCTCGCATGGACTTGCAGAGACTGAAGCAACAAATAAGGTGTCTGCATGGGTCTTCACCAGGTCCTCTGTCCTTATGTTCTGTCAGGTAGCTTGATGTTTTTTGTGGGACTCGTAACAGTGGGAATGGGTGTGTCTCTGACTCTTTTGTCTGCTCCTTTTGAGTTGCCTTGTTCAGCCTTGATATGAGAGCCTTTTCTTTTTGTATGTTGTTTTGTATTGTTTGGCTATTTTGTGTTTTGGAGACCTGATCTTTCCTGAAGAATAAGAGGAGGAAGAGTGAATTTGGGGGAGACGACAGGTAGAGGTAGCTTGGAGGAGTGGAGGGTAGGAGAGGAAACTGTGGTCAGTATGTATTGTATGAAAGACTAGTCGATTTTCAATAAAAATTAAAAAAATAGAAAACACTGTTTTGCATTTTACTACCCTACCTATTTCGATTTTCAAATTTTAAATGTATTAATTTGTTTGCTTACTCTCCAGGTTTAACACAGCCCCCCGTTCACCCTCCAAGTCTTTCACATCCAATACCTCCTCCCTACCTGTCTCCACAAGGAAGTCCCCAGCCCCCACTCTGATCTCTAAATTCCCTGGGACCCCCAATTTCTTGAGGGTTAGGTGCATCATCTCAGTTTGGACAGACCCAGCAGTTCTCTGTGTATATTTGTTGGGGGCCTCATATCAGCTGGTGTATGCTGCCTGTTTGGTGGTCCAGTCTCTGAAAGAACTCTTGCGGTCCAGATTGAGACTGCTGGTCCTCCTACAGGGTTGTCCTCTTCCTCTGCTTCTTTCAGCCTTCCCTAATCCAACAACATGGGTCAGCTACTTCTGTCCATTGGTTGGTGCAAATATCTGCATCTGACTCTTTCAGCTGCTTGTTGGGTCTTTTGGAGGGCAGTCATGATAGGTCCCTTTTTGTGAGTGCTCCATAGCCTAGATAATAGTGTCAGATCATGGGACCTTCCCTTGAGCTGGATCCCAGTTTGGGACTGTTAAATCACCATCTTCATGTTCTAGGTACATATTTTGTTCCCTTTCAATCTGAAAACTAAAAAAAAAAATCTGTTTATTTTCTTAACTTACAAATAAGTCTTTGGTTACTGATTGTTTTTTATATTCTTTTCAGAGAACACTTTAAAGTTGCTGCTTAGAATCTTCTTAAAATACTCTCTCATTTTTATTTCTAGTTTTCTATACTTATAATACAATCACTTTTTGAGTTGAACTCATTAGGAATGATTTTTATGTAGTTGTAACCTATCATTTCTGAGGATTGCTTTCTATTTTTCATTAATGAGTATTCCTACATAGGATTCAAAATAATTCATATCATTAACCATACTCAAGTCACTGTAGAAAATGATATACATGAAGCCTTATTCTTCTCTGATTTGCTTTACATAACAATACCAAATCAGATTTCCTTCCTAAATTTTAAAGGATAATTGTGTATGTGTGTGTGGTATAAATTTTGCCAGTTTTTTTCACTTATTTTCAAATAAGTGAAATTCTTTAAATATTCTTTTAAATATTCACCTCAAATTTCTCATCATCAATATTCAAAAACCATTTTTATGATTATAATAGAAGTAAATAAAGTTAATATAACATTTCGATAAACTAACTGGTTAGATTCCAGACTACTGTAATACAATTTCATAGAACACTAACAATAAATTATTTTTCTCCAAAGCACACAAACCCAGAGATCAAATATATTTGTAGTATTAGGCTTTCTTTAGGTCAAAGGGATACAGATTGGAAAGGAAGAAGTCAAAATATGACTATTCGCAGATGATATAATAGTTTACTTAAGTGATCCCAAAAAATCCACTAGAGAACTCCTAAAGCTGATAAACAATTTAAGCAAAGTGGCCTTATTTAAAATTAACTCAAACAAATCAGTAGCCTTCCTATACTCAAAGGATAAATGGGATGAGAAAGAAATTAGGGAAACAAAACCCCTCACAGTAGCAATAAACAATATAAAATATCTTGATGTGACTCTAACGAAACAAGTGAAGATCTATATGACAAGAACTTCAAGTTTCTGAAGAAAGAAATTGAAGAAGACCTGGATGGGCAGGAGTAATATAGTAAAAATGGTTATCTTGCTAAAAGCAATCTACAGATTCAATGCAATCCTCATCAAAAGTCCAACTCAATTATTCATAGAGTTAGAAAGAGCAATTTGAAAATTCATCTGGAATAACAAAAACCCAGGATATCAAAAACTGTTCTCAACAATAAAAGAACTTCTTGAAAAATCACCATCCCTGACCTCAAGCTGTACTACAGAGCAATAGTGATTAAAACTGCATGGTATTGGTTCTGAGACAGATGTGTTGATCAATGAAATAGAACTGAAGTCTCAAAAATGAACCCACACACCTATGGTCACTTGATCTTTGACAAAGGAGCTAAAACCAGTCAGTGGAAAAAAAGAGCATTTTTCAACAAATGGTGCTGATTCAACTGGTGGTGTAGAAGATTGCAAATCAATCCACTCTTATCTCCTTGTACAAAGCTCAAGTTCAAGTGGATCAAGGACCTCCACATAAAGTGAGATACACTGAATCTAGTAGAAGAGAAAGTGTGGAAAATTCTCAAACACATGGGCATAGGGGAAAATTTCCTGAATAGAACACCAATGGCTTATTCTCTAAGATCAAGAATTTACAAATGGGACCTCATAAAATTGCAAAGCTTCTATAAGGCAAAGGACACTGTCAACCGGACAAAATGGCAACCAACAGATTGGGAAAAGATTTTATGAATCCTACATCCAATAGAGGGCTAATATCCAATATACACAAAGAACTCAAGAAGGTAGACTCCAGAGAACCAAATAACCATATTAAGAAAATGTGGAACAGAGCTAAACACAGAATTCTCAAATGAGGAATCTCAAATGGCTGAGAAGCACTTAAAAGAAATGTTTAACATCCTTAGTCATAAGGGAAATGCAAATCAAGACAACCCTGTGATTCTACCTCACACCAGTCAGAATGGCTAAGATCAAAAACTCAGGTGACAGCAGATGCTGGCAAGGATGTACAGAAAAAGGAACACTCCTTTGTCACTGGTGAGATTGCAAGCTGGTACAACCACTTTGCCAACCAGTCTCTCAGTTCCTTAGAAAATTGGGACATAGTACTACCTGAGGACCCAGAAGTACTACTCCTGGGCATATACTCAGATGATGCTCCAACATGTAATAGTGACACATGCTCCACTATGTTCATAGCATTCACATTTATAGTAGCCAGAAGCTGGAAAGAATCCAGACGTCCCTCAACAGAGGAATGGATACAGAAAATGTGGTTCATTTACACAATGGAGTACTACTCAGATATTAAAAACAATGATCACATGAAATCAGTAGGCAAATGGTTAAAACTTGAAAATATCATCCTGAGTAAGGTAACTCATTCATGAAAGAACACACATGGTATGCACTCACTGAGAAATGAATATTAGCCCCAAAGTTTGGAATGCCCAAGATACAATTCACAGACCATATGAAGTCCAAGAAGAAAGAAGACCAAAGTGTGGATGATTCAGTGTTTCTTAGAAGGGGAAACAAAATATTCACAAGAGGAAATATGGAGTAAAACTGTGGATCAGATACTGAAAGAAAGGCCCTTCAGAGACTGCCTCACCTGGGGATCCTTCTCACATACAGTCACAAACCTGGATGCTATTGTGGATGCCAAGAAGTGCTTACTGACAGGAGCCTGATATGGCTGTCTCCTAAGAGGCTCTGCCAGAGCCTGAGAAATAAAATACAGAGGTGGATGCTTGCAGCCAACCACTGGACTGAGTACAGGGTCCCTAATGGAGGAGTTGGAGATGGGAGTGAAGAAGCTGAGAGGGTTTGAAGCCCCATGTGGGGAGCAACAGTGTGGACTGGCCAGATCCTCAGCTTCAGGGGAATGGACCACCAACCAAAGTGTACTCATGTAGTGACCCATGGCTCTGGCCACATATGTGACAGAGGATGGCCTTGTTGAACATCAGTGGGAGGAGTGGCCCTTGGGCCTGAGGGTGTTAGATGCTCCAGTGAAGGAGAATGGCAGGGTGGGAAGACTAGAGTGAGTTGGTGGGTAGGGAAGCACCCTCATAGAGACAGGGGGAAGGGGATGGTATAGGAGGTTTCTGAAGGGGAGACCTGGAAAGGGGAAAACATTTGAAATGTAAATAAAGAAAATATCCAATAAAAATATGATAAAAACTCTTACTTGTCAAATAAGTTTTAATAAGAATATATGTTTAAATATAATAACAATGATTGAAATTTCTATGTTATTTCTAATAGTGGTGCCCATCATTTTATGAAGTAGTATACAGAAGAACACAAACATGTTAATCTAAATATTTCTAGCAAAATTGAAATTTGAACCTTGTATGCTTATCTCAAGCAGGAACTGGAGGTTACTGTATCTCAACAGTTCCCCAACATGGCTATGTTTATTAAATCTCCTTTCTTCAGTCTTTAACATCAATTGCCTCTTTAATTGGTGCATCTGGACAAGTAACTAAGCTTAATGTGTCTAGCTGGTGGAACTGTGTTGCATAAAACTCCAGTTATACCATGAACTAAACGAAATCTAAGCTAATTTAGCAAGGATAATTCACATGAGTATCCATTTATCAATCCATGCTATAACATAAGCAGTATAATTACATACACATATCTACATTATCCAGAAGACAATCAAATATTTATAAACATCAAAATCTCTATTACTTTTATTTAGATGTATCACATGTTAGTCTGCTGATAAAATTATTTTCTCCATTGATCTCAGCTGTCTTTAATCTTCAGTATTTTTTTCTCTTAATGGTAAGGGTTTTTAGAAAGAAGAGAGAATTTATATATATGATTAGAGCCTAACCTTATTATTGATAATGTTAAGTCTTAAGTAAACGCTAAGTAGCAACTCGTAAGGTCAAAATGTTAAGATGATCATTGCAACTTTTGTAAAAACTCTTCCAATTTTAAGAACAAATAGCTACATTATCCAAATATTTTAAGAATTCTGGTATTTAAAGCAACGCCCTAATTGAACAGTAATTAGTACCTAATAAATCATTAAATAGCCAAGTCATTCCAGGTGAAAGATACCAGAAAAGTTGTGTACATAATGCTATCCACTGTAGTCTTTATACTATTTGTTGAAGGAGGGGTAAAAATGAGGACAAATGAGAATGCTGTAAAAATGCCAAAGGGGAAAAAATGACAATGGGTAAAAGAAAAGTCAGAAGAAAAGTAAGGAAGCACAGAGAATACCTCAGATTAAATTAAAAAAATCTAT
>JADRCD010020290.1:0-10443 GCA_019843815.1 Montemys delectorum
ATAGTAGAGGATCGCAAATTCGATCATCAATAGGAGGAAAGGACCTCAGCCTTGTGAAGGTTTTGTGCCCCAGTGTAGGGGACTGCCAGGGCCAATAAGTGGGAGAGGGTGGGGTGGCAGGCATGAGGATGGGGGAGGCAACAGGAGTTTGTTCTTGTTTTTGTTTGTTTGTTTGTTTGTTTGGAGGTGAAACTGGGAAAGGAGAAATTTACATGTAAATAAAGAAAATATCTAATAAAAAATATTAAAAAAAAAGAAAATAGAACACTGAAACTGAAGCTCTAGGTACATTATGGCTATTATTAGTAACAAGTTGTGGATTATGGCCTTGTATTAGATGATCTAACTTGTCATTTTGAAATTTCCATTCTGGAGTAAAACATTGAACTTTTTCTAGTGTTTGGAAATTTGGTCTGTTCAAATTTCAAACAATGAATTCTATTCCTAGGCTTTCCATGCCACTGAATGATAAAACTAAACTCTAACCAATGCTTAGTGAGTTTATAAGTGTTAGGGTTTCAGTTTCAGATATTCCTTAGCAATCAGATAAGAGCTTTGCCACACTCCTGCTCTGTGGTTAATTCTCTTTCTCTGCCCAAATCTGGTTGCTTTACTCCTTCACAAGCATTTCAGATAGCACTCATCCATAATAAAATGCCAACATGTGAATTTCTATTTCAGAGTCTTTCAAACAGATGTGAACCTAGGATAGTCATGGCTAGGGAATCTCTGAAGTAGTGGACTTAAATGTGGGAATTTGAGGGTGTATCAGATGGCTTAGTGAGTAAGGATGCTTACTGCCATAATGTAAGACTTATGACCTTATTCTATCCCTTGTAATCATGTAAAGGCAGATTGAGAGAACTGATCCCCAAAATTTGTCCTATGATGGCTATATGCTTGTCGTTTCATGCAAACTTCCCCTACAATGCTAACAAATAAAAGCAAATAACCAAATAACATAGGATCTTGGAGCTGGATCCCTTAAGTCCTAGTTGAAAATAAAAAGAGTCACACCAGTGGTTAAGTAGAATATGAATAATCTTTCAAAATTTTTTTTTAAATTTATTTATTTATTATGTATACAGTGTTCTGTCTAGGTATATGCCTGCAGGCCAGAAGAAGGCACCAGATCTCATTATAGATGGTTGTGAGCCACCATGTGGTTGATGAGAATTGAACTTAGGACTTATGGAAGATCAATCAGTGTTGTTAATCTCTGGGCTATCTCTCCAGCCCTGAATAGTCATCTTTTTTTAAGTTTTAAAATAATTTTAATTTTTACTAAAACATATTCTTATATAACATATATTTGATCACAATTCCCCTTCCATAAACTGTCAGATCCTTTCTACCTTCTCAGCCACCTAAATCCACACCCCAGCTTTCTCTCATTAGGTAAAAAACAGATGAATAAAACAAAGAAACAAGCAATAAACCAGAATAGGACAAAACAAACAAACAAAAAAGAGCCAAAGAAAAACACAAGAAACACGTATGGACACAGAAACACACACTCACATACACACAAATCCCATAAAGTATGCAAAATCAGAAACCACACTATATAAGCAAGAGACTTGTAAAGAAAAACAAACAAACAAACAAACAAGCAAACCTATACAAAGCATTATGAGAAAAGAAGAAAACCAACCCTCTAAAAATTCCATTATGGTCACTGTGCTCTTGGAGACTCTGTTGGAGAAACTAAATTATCTTTTTCTTTAAGAGCAGTTATCAATTGGAGATAGTTTATGAGTTAGGGTGGGGGCTTGTGTCCATGTCTCCACTCAGTTCTGGAACCCCCATCTAACTTAGACCTGTGCAAGACTTTTGCAGGCTGACATATCTCTGTGAGTTTACAGCTCTTCTTGCCTGGAAGGCCTTGTCTTCCTGTCTTTCATCTCCATTTGCTCTTATAATCTTTCTGTGTTAAGGTATCTTTTATTCACCTGATGAAATTGTTGTCTCAGAGGCTTACTGCTTAATAAGCTCACCATTTCTAGTTTTTTTCTGAACTCTGGTTTGTTCAACTCAGCCCATATTCCTCTCCAATGTGAGTAGTTCAATCTGACTTCTCTTAGCTTCTCACCGAATTTCTCTGCTTGACCTCATACTAACTCTTGCAATCTGTTCTAATCTTCTGGCTCCTCATACTCTAGTTTGTTGTGTCTTCACCTGTATCTGGATTGTTTTCTCTATAACCTGTCTTTGTAAAACTGTTCCTGTAAAAACTGCCTCTAAACTCCCCAAACTCCACCCAAGTCCACTGCCTCTCAACTCACTGATTCAACAGAATGAACTAGAACTCAGAGATCTGCATCCCTCTGTCTTCTGGGATTAAAGGCATGTCTAAATTTCAGCCAGTTTACACACATCTAGATTGTCTTTGGCTGTGAACCCTTGCCAGAGAAGCTATGTTGTTGGATTAAAATTCTTCTACATCTCTGCCTCTTTTGAAAAGTTCTCTGAGCTGAGGGGAGTGATTTATAGAGACATCCCATTTACAACCAAGTATTCCAAGATCTCTAACTCTCTGCACACTGTACAGTTGTGAGTCTATTTTTCTCCATCTACTGCAGTAGGAAAGTTCACTGATCATGGCTGAGCAAGACACTGATCTATGAGTATAGCAGAATGACATTAGCAATCAGACTATTGCTATGTGCACTTAGCAGAACAGTAATCTTTGATTTTCCCCCAGTATCTTGGTCCCCTGAGTAATGTCAGACATGGGTTTCATCTCATGCAGTGGGCCTTAAATATAACCAGATAGTGAGTTGTTAGTCCCACGACTTTTGTATCACTGTTGTACCATTGTATCTTACAGGAAGTGTGCTGTCATAGATCAAAAAAAATTGTAGCTCAATTTGTGTTTAGCTTTCACCTTTGGTAGCATTCAGAGTACCTTCTGCTACCACGAGCACTAGTCAGTAGATGAGTTAAGGGTCTAGGAAGTCACCAGCTCAACATATCCGTGTTTAATGAGTTATGTAGGTGCTGCCTTCAGTAATAAGGCTATATTGTCAGTTTGTGGGGAACAAATGATAGACTTGTCAATAACCTAGGTTGTTTGGGGGATTTCCATGATGTGCCACTGGCAACAACTCAATTAGCTAGAATCCATTGCAAGCACTTGAGCTTTCTTTTGGAAGTGAGAAATGTCTAGTTAGGGCATTGTCTCTCATGCTATTTGATGATTTTATTCAGATTTATACCATATATATATGCATATATATACACATATATATGCATATATATATATGGGCTTCTACTCTAGTATGTTTCCATATAATCCCTAGTTTTATTTAGCACTTTGTCTGTGTATTTCTTCTGTTACCCAGCTCTTCCCTCTTCCTCTGTTTAATCTTCTTCCTTGGTGTCTTATGCAATTGTTAAAAGCCCTCAAGAGAAAAGGGAGTACACTGGCAGTGGATATATCTCAGGATTTGGAGAGGTTCAGGACAGTGTTAATGATAAGTAGTGATAAGGACAATGGGCAGTGGATGGCTGTTGCTGAGGATGATGGATGCCTCAGAGAAATAATGAAAGGATGAGGGTGATTAATCAATTTAAGGTGAAATGTGAAAGTCAGAGGAGCTTGGAAGCATTTGAAAAGTCTTGCATTTTCTGAACCATGGGATCAGCATCAGGACTTCATAATAGGGGCAGTAGAGGTTCAGGAAAGGATAATATTTGCATTTCTGAGAAGTTTACATCTAGGTAGTGACTTTATTTGAAAAGCAGAGGAAGTTTAAGATATATGCTGGGGACATCTTGTTTATGTCTATAATTTTGATTAATATGGACCAACATTGGCAGCATTATGCCAAATGGAAAAAGTAAGATACAAATGACCACATTTTAACAGGCCTCTGCTCATAGTCACAGAAAGGCCATAACTAAAGAATATGTGGTTTTCTTATCAATATATATTATGAAATAGACTGGTGATGGGGTAGTGTGTTATCATTCAAGATATTGTGAAATAAACTGTGTGGCAGCTGCAGGTATGTAAGGATACATTAAACAACATTAAATTATAGACTATAAACAAATGAATTATGGAACATATAAGTTATAATTCAATATACCTTTTCAAAACCTCGAATTACCTTAAACCTTCTTGTCTTACTGAGGTGACTTTTTAAAAAGCTAGTGCTCATACAATGTTTGATAATCATTCCAAGGCTATTTTAGCATGATAAGCCATGTGTCCTCACGTTCTATCCTCAGCTCTATTCCTTGTTAGCAAACCATTACTCAGAGTCAGAGCCACATTACCTGGAGGGAGAGGTGTTGAGTATCATAAAGGTGAAAAAGGACTAGGCCAAAGTCTGTAAGAACACTACTATGTTCTAGGAAGAATTGAGTCAGCATGTACTGAAATAGATTCCAAGGATATTATATAAAGGGGTAGGAAAGATGTAAAACATTAAATAGCATAACTGAGAATCTATTTAAATGGATATACCTTCTTGAAATACATATTTAAATACTCTGACAATGTACCTGTTTGATGTTACTATGACACTAAGATGGCACCTGGGCATTTGGTTAGAGTGATGGCCTTTATTACTGGGGCTTTCTATAATAACTAATTGAAAGAATGTATATTAAAAGACAATTTATTAGATTTACTTACAAAATATTACCTAGGCCCAACAATTGTTTCTTCCACACTGGATAAGCTAAGAACCTGGCAGGTGTTCAGTTTATAGGTCTTGATTCCTTAGCAGTAAGAGTATGGCACAGAAGGGCTGGAAAATTGCGGGAGAGCCAATGGTCTTCAGGACACATTGAAAAGCTGAAGAAACTGCATTCTAATGTCAACAAAGAACCTCAGCAGCAGTGGCAGCAGTTGGCAACCATGCTGGCAGCAGCAGCAACAGCTGCAGCAAAATGTCAATAGGGCGAATGAATATAGCAGCACAGCATGAAGGCTAGCAGACAAGAAGCAGTACCTTGTCTTTCCTGTACATCCTTTAAAAAATGAAAAATAAAAGGCATTATTTTTTTCTTTGAAAATTTTGCGTACTTCCTATGGTTTGTATAACCCTAATATTCTCTCTCTCTCTCTCTCTCTCTCTCTCTCTCTCTCTCTCTCTCTCTCTCTCTCTCTCTCTCTCTCCAGTTGTGAATTGTCCATAGATCCCTAGATAGAGACGGAACTATGTACCTTCCTTGTATTTCTATACTGACACTTGGCTTAGGCCTACTTTGATCAGAAAATACTGCTCTGATAGTGTGAGAAGATATATCAACATTTACATGTGTATGTATTAGAAAAGTATTGACTTTCATCTCTTGGTTCCTGACATGAAACTACTAAAATGCTTATTGAAAAACTTACAATAAGATATATTATAGTTTGTGATTTCCAGTTCCTGACCCAACTTCCTATTATCTTCTACTTCCTTGAGTGATTCAGAACTATCAAATATTTTGGAATCTTCTGAGTGGTAGAAACATCTTGTCACTAGTCCTTTGATAGCCCCAGAATGGTGGTAGGTTACCAAGACAATATAGAATCTTCTGTTCTACTAACTGACCTTAAAGAAAGAAGAATGATGAAGAATGAATCAGTCCTCAGTCACCAATTATGTAATTTGACAGTCATGTCTATACACAAAGCATCCACAGAAGTTCAAAAGGACCTTGGCAAGGAGTGTTCAGAAATCTGATCATCCTAAGAAGATAGTACACCAGGAGACATCATGGTGGTTGGGGCCCTTTCTCTTACACCTTCTCCCCTATTCTTATACCTAGTTGTTATACTTTACAATAATTAAGTGAATACAAGTAAATTATGCTGAGTTCTGTGAACTATTCTTTCAAATTAATATAAATCAAAGGATGGGAAAATATCAGGAAGACCAGTTTATAGCCAGCGGGCCAAAACCATGTGACTGACATCTGATGTGGAAGACAATCTAATGGCATGGTATCCTTAGACTATGGGGCCTTGCAGTTTTTCTCGGTAGAGAGTTTTCAAATGGAATTGACCTAGCTGGTGTCCAGTAGTGGATTTCCTGATGTGTGGGGGAAATTGCATACACAGTTGGAGTCAGAAATGTTGTTCTGAACAAGTGGAGATCAAAAAGTGGAAAAATACTGTTGTTTTCTCCCTATTTCAAACATTTATAAATTGGGACTTCTTTAAAACATCTCTTTGTAAGAGGACAAACTGCATAGATTTTACCAGTCATTGCTGAATCCTTTGGAAGGTCATTACTTGGCTGTAAATTTTCATCTGGACTGATAGAGGGGCATAACCTCTTTGGTATGGCGATTTTCATCTTTGGGTAATTCCTCAAAGACTGATACTGTGAGCAATAAGTAACCAGTGATGGGGTTAGCTAGAGGATAGGAAATGCAACTGGTTGAATCAGAAACACCATCTCAGTTACAGTCTGCTTCTCTTTGCAGAGAGAGAAGCAGGAGGAATACAGTCACAAAGGTCTTGCAAATGAAGAGAGAAGAAATAGCTCAGATAATAGGAAAGGCAAATTTGTGGAGGGCAGGCATGCTTCCAAAAGATAGAAAGTCATGTACAGAGGCTTCCAATCCTATCAACTTTATTTGTCATTCTAGCCTCTGCTAGACATAATTGTTCATATTGAAGCTAGCTTTCAGGGCCTCACAAGTTCACCTGACAGTTCTTAGGGCCCAAATGGGTACTGTTCTTTCTTTGCTAGATCATCTGAGATTAAATTATGATGACCATTTTAAAAAATATGGTGTCATTTGAGCATACAGAAACCAGTTGTGTTTGAAGAATAAATGAGTGGTGGCCAACTTTCAACTTCTTAGGTTGTCTATCCCCTTCTTTTCCAAGGTGGATGATTCTGAGATTCATTTCACAGAGAACTTCAGATGGTCTCTTTAAGAACAAAGTATTGTCCCTGTAATGGCGGGAAACACTGTCCACTCTCCAAAGATTTGTTAGCATTCAGACTTCAAAGCAACGGCTTCATTATCCAGGAAGTTGGAACTGGGAGACAAATCAAATGTTTCTGTGGGCATAACTTCATGGATATAAAAGAGAAAAACAGCAACAGAAATCAATTAATTTTTTCCTAGTGATATGGTTCATAGAGGCCATTAAGTTTTGGTGTCTTCACTGTTAATTGGATGAAGGCGTTTAGAGTGAGTCTTTCAGTGTAGAGAGTAAAGAAGTCAGGGTGTGCTCAAAGAAGCAAACTTTCTGCTTCTTTAGATCTCCTTGTCTAGGCTATTTCCTTCTGCCTGTCCTTCAGCTCTGTCTGCGGAGATAAAAACCACCTCCATAAGCCTTTGTCAATATTTCAATCTCAGACTTTAAAGAAAACCACTCAACTGACAAGGGGTGATGGCAATCCATTTGAGCTCACATGTAAAGGGCTCAGGCATATTGGTATTATATCTTACACCAGACACCTTGCAAAGCCAACCAAGATAATTCTACTTTAACTCTCCCTTTTCTATAATAACCAGTGAACAATAAATGATGAATGATTTCTCTCTCAGGGTTAAAATATTGCATAGTTTTATGTCCTGCATTAAAATGTAAACAGTCATTCATGAAATCATCACAAGTGCTGTTTTAATGCAATAGACAATTTGTTTGCTGTTTTTCATCTTCTATAGAGATGGTCCTAATGACTTTGATTTCCTAAATACTTTGAGGTTCTAAGTTGAAAGGCAAAAATGTGGGACAAAATTGTATGGCTGTTGTAGGGAATCTGGAAATAAACAGAGAAACAAACAAACCTCTCAGACAGTGCTAATCAAGAATATTAAAAAGAAAGAATACACATTTTGCCATTTCTTACTGAAATATAGATTTCACAGCCTTATTCTTACTTATATGGCTATTCAGTTGATATTGTGAGGAAGAATACACTGAAAAAGGAAAGAATTGACACTATCCTAATTAGACCATATTCTTTTTCAAACACCTAGCATAAAGTATTAATTTATTGTTGCACTTTTTCAAAAACACAGCCCAGTCATCACTCCAACCAAATTGCATCAGAATGACATCCCATTTGGCAGCCCTGAAAATGAGCACATAGCAAGTGCTACATAAAAATTTGTTGGGAGCCTAAAGAGAAGAGCAATGAATGGAATTGGTTTAGGGCTGTGCTTACAAGTAGAAAGGAATATTGTTTCCAGCTTAGTGTTCCAGCATGAAGCTGAGCCTGGTAATGGGAGCAATAGTGGCACAATTAGCAAATATCCTCAGTCTGAATCCACAGTTGTTGAAAGCTTTTCCGAAGAAAATGTGCCATTGTGTCATTTTCAATTTTCACTTGATTTCTACTCTTTGTCCTTTCAAAATCTTTTTAACTATTGCTAATTATTTAAAGAACCAGACAGGTCTTGTGATTATTTCTGTAGCGTTTGCAATATTAATTTTGCCTGCCAGAAAACTGTCCAAATAGCTTTTGTGTAATAAATGATGCTTACTTGTTAATATGAAGTAGAACTCTTTTTTTTTATTGGCTCTTTTGATGTTTCAGCTAAAATGGTGCTAGTTGCCAGCAGAGATGTACCCTTCAAATGAGCCTGAGAGAAGCCAGGCAGCTCTTTCTGTCACTGTGTGGTGCAACAGGCCTTTGGAGTCACACAGAACTGGTTCTAAACATAACTCCATCACTTCTCAGCAAATGTTTTTGATTAAATGACTTCCCACGGCCTCCTTTTTCTCATCTATTAGTGACAAAGGCACTAGAACCTTTTCAAAGACCTACACTAAGGATTAATAACCAATCATAGTATCAGGTATAGGCTAAGAAGTTAAAAAAATACATACTTGTTTGGTTTTATGTTTTTTCCCCTGGAAATATTCTTCTACAACTATTTCTTTTTATATTTTATGTACTGAAAATATGGGATAAGTTATGCTCATATTTTGAAATGAGTTAAAGATATATTTATGTAATTTTCACAATTATAAAACATCTATACTGAGCACATACTGGGCTTCAAGAAAGGAGTTTATAAATGAACTCTGTAAAAACATATAATGTTTGATCATATAATGGGTTATTATTAAAATAAAGCTTATATTATCAATATAATTTTATTTGTTCAAAATTATTTATGTAGGTATGAAATTTTTAATATCTAGAAAAGTACAAGGAGGCAAATGTGAACTACCTCTACTTCAAATATACATAGTACACATAACCACATAAATATACTATAAGTATATATAATACAAGTCATTAATAGTTTGCTTTTATGTTTATCTTTTCTAATTTATATATTTTCAATATTTATTTTGCATATACATTTGAAAGCTGTTATTTTCTATTAAAATATTTAATCAATAGCTCTACTTGATCTAAAGTAAAAGACTATTCTAAAACAGCATTTTAAAATCTTCTCTATAACAGAACAGTGAAAATACATCTCATACTTTATTTTTCCAATACCCTATATGGTCCGTTTACCATTTCATTTGTATAAATCGTAGCATAACAAACTTCACCACTGTCACATCCTATCTCCTGTTCAGTACATGATTTCAAAGAGAAACTTACAGACAACAGAGGTGAAAGTCCTCTGTGGCCTGTCACCAACCTCTGTTTTATTAAATTATGTTACTTATTTACATTCCAAATAACACTTCCCTACCTGGACCCCCTCCCAGAGTTCATCACCCCCATCTCCCCTTCCTTTGCCTCTAAGAGGGTACTCCCTCACCCACCCACCCACCTCACCCTTCCACATCTCCTTTTTCTGGGGCTTCAAGCCTCTACAGCATTAAGAACATCCTCTCTCACTGAGGACAGACAAGGTCATCCTCTGCTGCCAGGGGCCAAGGACGAGCCCATGTATGTGGTTGGTGGCTTAGTCTCTGGGAGCACGTAGGTGTCTGGGTTAATTGATACAGTTGTTCTTTCTATAGGGTTGGAATCCCCTTCAGCTCCTTCAATTCTTCTCTAACTCTTCCATAGAGGTTCCTAACCTCAGTCAATTGCTTGACTCTAAGTATCTGCATCTGTCTCAGTCAGTTGCTGGTAGAACCTCTTAGAGGACAGCCATGCTAGGCTCCTATCTGCAAGCACACCATGGCATCAGTAATAGTGTCAGGGTTTGGTGACTGCCCATAGGATGGATCCCAAGGTGGGCCAGTCATTGGATGGACTTTCCTTCAGTCTCTTCTCCATTTTTGTTCCTGAATTTCTTTTAGACTGGAAGAATTCTTAGTCAAAAAATTTGAAGTTATGAACATGGTGGAGCATGTGTCCTTATTACATGATGGAGCATCTTCTGGGTATATGCCCAGGAGTGGTATGGCTGGGGCCTCTGGTAGAACTATGTCCAATTTCCAGAGGAACCGCCACACTGATTTCCAGAGTAGTTGTACCAGTTTGCAATCCCATCAGCAATGAAGGAGTCTTCCTATTTCTCTGCAACCTCTCCAGCATCTGCTGTCACCTGAGTCTTTTA
>JADRCD010020293.1:0-11042 GCA_019843815.1 Montemys delectorum
GGAACATTAATGCAGATCAACTGTAATTACTGAACTGGCCAAATGCCTCCTATTTTATCTAAGAGGAGGTTATCATATATCTTACATGTACTCTGATCCCTCTGATAGCTAAGTAGTATCCTGATGGCCATTTGTACAAGCCAGGAGGTAACAAAGTGAATGTGAACTTGGGTATTCATATTCTTGCCCTTAATGAAACCTATTATTGAACTATAAACTTGAAGAAAGGCATGTTCTTCATATGAAATTTATGAACAGCCTATAAATGATAACCATACCTAAATTATTAAATTAGCAATTAAAACAATCAATGAAGAACTGAGTTTTCAACAATTAATTGCATTTATAACTATAAATAATTTAACATATTTATTTACTTATACATTTTTGATGCATGTGTTGCTATGTAGTTCTGGGTAGGCTTACATTTATGAACTTTTGATAAAGTTTTTGCCTTTGCCTCTCATGTAGTTGAATTACAAACACGTGACCACGTTGGATTTATGTTGAAGACTTTTAAAGTAGCATGTTTTCTTGTGAAATGTTCAGTTCAACTTAATTTGTCCTTTTCTGTATATTTTTTGGGCAAATAACCAAAAATAGAAATACTTGTCCCCAAGAAAGTGGAATTGTTTCTGACAATAAAGTTAACTTGAATATACTTTAATTTTACCCTTGAATGTTATTTAATAGGAGAGTATTTGGATATATAATTTAACTATGTTTTAACCAACCTGCTTACTATCATTTAACATAACATCACCAATGCTTTCAACAAAAGCAAACAAACCTTTATCAAGGACCACATTTAGTAAATATGTTTGGCTCTCATATTCTATTCAATATTAAAATTAAATGACAGGACAAATTGTAACACATTAGAATTAAACCAATATTGTAAAGTATGTAAATGTTCACTATGAAGAAATATATAATTATATGTGGAACAAAGTAATTCTCACAGTGGCAAAAATAACTTGTTTTTGTTAAAAATGGATATAGGTATAGAGGCAGAATGAGATGCAATATCATTAATGATCACTTCATTAAGGAGAAAAGTAAGTATATTGCATTTTTAAATGACTAGTGAAAGCAATTACAAATTTAACGGGTGTGTTCAATAAGAACTAGATTTATTTATTTTTTATTCCATGACTGATTCTGAGTAGACACACCAGTAAAGTATTAGGTCCATTTCTCATAATAATTGTGGAAATGCTGAAATGGGAATGAAGTCTGAAGAGTAATTACATCCATGCCTAACCTTTTTATCTTAGGAAGAAAGGTAGGTTTTACTCCATTTATACTTGCATACAGCTTCATTGTAACTGGATGTGATGGCTTTATCATTTGAATGGTTCTTTCCTTGGTCTTTTGAACATCTTAATTGAGTTAATTTCAAATTATTTCCTATCTTTAGTGCCTATCATTTAATGTTGTCATATTTAATACCTGTCTTAATTGCATCAGCAAATGTGATGTATTTGTACAACTTCAGGCAAAATAATTCCCATATATGGTTTTGTGGTATCACCACATTCTTGCAGTCATATAATGAAGTCCAAAGAATTATTGAAATAGATTTAATACCCTTTACCTTATTGAGATACTTATAGGTGACAGATAATGGGAGAACATGGCTAGAAGGTGTGGTAAAGTGAAGCATATTAGAGCATACAGCTCTAAGAAGGTTGTAAATGTAAGTATAAAAATGTCAAAATAGATAAAATACACACATTGATGATAATAATTTTTTTCAAGATTAATTTTCCATTTTCTCATTTATGTTTCTCGCTAGCTTGAAAATGTCAAGTACAACGGACTTAAGTGATGTAAATACTTAAGAGTAACATGGAAAAATGACAACATTCTTTCCACTGGTTTCTCCATTTTTATGTAGTAAGAGACAGAGTGCTCGAAGAAATGAAGGAGAAATGATGACACCCTTTTCTCTGGCTTCTAAGTTTTCATGTATTAAGAGACAGAGGGAACCCAAAGAAGGGAAGGGAAGACATCTTTATGGCGAAAATTTTATCAACAGTATAAGCCACCGATATTGGAAGGAATCAAGATATAAAGTTAGAGATACTATACTATGAATAAACATAGAAAATACACTAAAAATCAAGCCACATAAAAAGAGATTGCTTGACTTTTGAGACAGAGAGCTCAATCAACATCAAGAGATGTTGCAATAATTTTGCACAGTTCAAATAATTACAGAACTTCCATACTTATAATATGGAAGATGAGAGTGACAAATTAACTTGTGTAGATGTATCTGGTCTTGCTGCATTTCTACCTCATTGTCTTCTTTTTTCTCAGTGTCTGCATGAGCTAATATTTCATGCTTTCTTGCTCCAATAACCTGTCCTCTGTCAACAGTTTCTATTTGCAACGTCTTGAGTGGGACCCTAAAATCTTTCTAATCATTTCTGGTTCCTATTGAGGGCTTCAGTAGTATACTCTAACAGTGGCGCTAATGCCTGCTTAATAATAAAATACCAATATTTCACGGAGGTAGATTCTAAACATTCATATGAAATTATTTTAATTTTTATTTTCCTTCTTATAACAGCTCAATGAAGCAAGGCATTGAGATAATTTTACATGTAAAGAGATGAAAATAAAAATTGATGGGTTGGCGACAAGATTCCAAAGATATTAAATGCCTAAGACAGAATTTACATTTGAGTCTATTCAATTGTACAGCAGAGTACCCTCATTCAAATATCTTCTGGCATCTCATCTCAAATAAAATCAGTATTCTAAAACACAACTTTATTTTCTGCTTTTATTTTTATTCATCACTACTACCAACAATTCCCATAAAATTCTTTCAAGTTTGGAATCACCTGAAGATATATCCCCCCTTTGAACCCATTTTTGCATCATAAAAAGATCTTAGCAATTAACCTCTCTTTGAATTGCTCTATTTCTAGAGGGTGCTTATTCACCAGACTTAAAGTAGACTCATAATTTACCTTACTTCATAAAGTACCACTATGTCCAAATGTTTTCTTCCTTTTAAAGTTTTAAAGTTTTTCTATGTTATAATAGCTTTTCTTCTCCTAAATATGGCTCCGAAGATGAGTTTATATTAAAATCAACTACAAAGGTAGGTTCAAGTAACATGACTGCTGAATTTTACTCCAGAGATTCTGACCTAGTAGTTCGGAGGTTGTAGCTGAATAATTAATTTGCTTTTCAAATCCAAGTTTACACATGATGGTAACCCTTTTTGCTCTTTGTCAAGGAATCATACTTTGAAAAACTGCTTTAAGTGATGAGCTCCCATGAAAGTAGTGATTTGCCAATGCCTAGAATGTTTTATATGATTTTAAGACTAGTTATAGTAACTGAAAATCATATTATTCTGAGTGTGATTACAATGGTGTAGCACAATCTATGGAGTGTTAAAGAGTATAACGACCAGAGGAAGAGATGAACATGTGAACAAATATTTAGGATAACATGAAGGAAATTCCTCATTACAGCAAGTACAAAGCTTTGAAAGTAGGCAACACAGCCCATCCCATCCCTAGACGTTAGTGGGAGAGTTTCTAATTAGTCTAACCTGAAATCTTATCATTCGGCGTGAACAGCACATAGAAATTCAATGCGTGACTAGATCTGTACAACCAATTATCATAAGTTTGAGCAACTTTCAAGAGTTTAATGAGCGTGGATGACAGAACAAGGGAAATAGAGAGAGGCAGTAGAAAGAAGCAGATCACTTTTACAGGATTTTGAAAGTGAAAAATTATGTAAATATGTGTACCCTAAACATTACGATTTGCTTTTAGCTGTGTTTTTATAAAAGCATTTGTCTCTCTGCTTGTACTTTTTATGTCACTTCTAAAATCTTACCTATTAATAAATGCTCATCTTTTTTTATTGGATATGTTTTTTACTTACATTTCAAATATTATCCCTTTTCCCAGTTCCTCCCTCCCTGAAACCCCTTATCCCATCCCCCCTCCTTCTATGAGGGTGTTTCTCCACCCACTCACCCACTACCACTTCCCCACCCTCCATTCCCCTACACTGGGGCATCTATCGAGCCTTCATTGGACCAAGGACCTCTCCTCTCACTGATGCATGACAAGGCCATCCTCTGCTACATATGCAGCTGGAGCCATGTGTACTCCTTTGTTGATGGCTTAGTCCCTGGGAGTTCTAGGGGGTCTGGTTGGTTGATTTTGTTGTTCTTCCTATGATATTGCAAACCCCTTCAATTCCTTCAGTCCTTTCTCTAACTCCTCCATTGTGGACCCCATGCTCCATCCAATGGTTGGCTGCAAGCATCTGCCTCAGTATTTGTAAGGCTCAATGCTAATCTTCTTGCAATATCTATCATAATATGCCTCTTTTTACAACTAAAGCCCTATTTTCTTCATGTGAATCTTGCAATACTATATCTCACTAGTGAAATTTTTGCCTTACTATCTTCCTCTATTTAATATCACAAGAATGGATTTTGAGTAAAAGCAGAATATCATGTTTAGATATACCCTTCAATAAATAATATGCTTGACAAAAAACAGACAACCAGCATGTTAAGTTGATCGATGAGATGATATGGTAATATGAGAACTAAATGTTTCAATGACAACAAAATGCTCTGTAACTTCAAAAAAGGAGTTAGTATTATTATAAAATCAAGATGTAGCACTAAAATTTTATTAAATATAATACACTTAAAATTTGCTATATAAAATAAAAGGTTAAGTGACCTTCCAACCTAAAAAAAGTAATATACATGCTAGTAACCGATTATAGTTAATATTTACCCTCAAAATAGCTATAGAATTTTCCTCATAAACATTTGAAACATTATTTTATATTAAATATTCTAGAATTACATGCATTGTAATATGATTATGACAAATAATAGAATAGTGGACAAAATTTTTACTTGTCCTATAATATTTTACAACTACAATAACCTTTTAAAATTATATTTCTCTTACATAGTGTATGTCTCATTATTAATATAGATAACATTCACATACGTTGAACTGATGCCATCCATCTCATTGGACAATATGAAGAGTGGCTAATCTTTTTTTTTTTTCGGTTGTTTTTTCGAGACAAGGTTTCTCTGTATAGCCCCGGCTATCCTGGAACTCACTCTGTAGACCAGGCTGGCCTCAAACTCAGAAATCCACCTGCCTCTGCCTCCCAAGTGCTGGAACTAAAGGCCTGCACCACCACTGCCCGGCTAATCTTATCCCACTGACTTGTAACCAACCCCTAAAACATACTTCAAGGCATATTTTATGTAACACACAAACAAGATTAAAATTTTCCAAAGTCACTGAGATTCTGAGTATCAGAAGCTAGAAGTTTTGGTTTCTTGTACAGGGAGGCTTTTAAGTGAATTTGCAGGGCTGAAGCACTCAGCAGGTGTTCCTGGGTAAAGGAAACCTAAGAGGGGAGCTTGTGAAGAAATGCTTGTGTGGACTGAGAACACAAAGGTTTTTGGTGCTGTATAGACTAGAGGTTTTGATTCCTATGGGTACAGAGAGAAGAAGTGGACTTTAGAATATTTCCTGGCCTGTCAGTTTCCCAAATGCATGGTGAATTATTTAACCAAATTATGAAATGACAGATATTATTCTTTGGACCAAGTAGTAAAACTTACAAATACTCATAAATTTAAAAATTTAAGACTATCATATCAATCTAGAGTATTTTCTTTTTCATGGCTGCCTTTGGAGTTACAGAGAATGTAGGATTATTTCTTAAAATACTTAAACAATATTAGCTTTCAAAAAGAGAAAATGTTTCATTATCAACATTTATATATGCATATGTACAGTCCCATTCTTACCTTCCCATTGGTAATGTATAAATGATACCTTTTCTCAAAGAAAATTTCAAATAAACTATATAAATATGTGATGTTAGGAGTTATTCTACACTCAGATATCTTCCTATCTTTTTAAAAACACTGAGGAGACCAGATTCTGTACAAATGATCACATGGTGACTAATGACTACCAACTTTTGCCAACAATTTTTGTACTGATGTTTATTATAGTATTGTTTCTTAGAGTTACTAAAAGATTTCCAAAGTATCTAATGAATGAATACTTTGTGGCAGTGACTTCCTTTTATTTTAGCAAAACCAGCTCTTAGAGGAAATGTCATAATGGCAAACATTTCAGAAGTGTTGAGCTCTGACCTATCTTATCTTCCAGAGAATGTAGAACTAGTAAGTCTGAATGTACACAACTCACCTTCATTCAAATTGTCAATGAAAAGCCCACAATTTTCAAGCATTTAGAGATACTATAATTTTTAAATGTTAGTAAGGAATTATTCATGATTCAAAGATAAACTAATGTATATAATCAAGTTAACAAAATACATTTAAATAAGTGATTTTAAGTTCTACCATGAAGTGACTTTTAAAAATAAGTGAGAGTAATCTTAGACATTCTACATTTTATCCACTTTAAATAAAACTTCAGTATTAATAGTTTACACAGATAATTAGAAAAGACAGTCTTGGGATAAAATAAATATTTGAAAATATGAATATGGAAATAAAATATCTTATTTTCATAAGGGGAAACATCTCTACAATTTTACATTTATTGAATAACTCTTCACTCCTCCATAATGCTAAAAGGCAATTTATAAAATATAACTTGAACATTACAAGTCATACGTAGTCGTTTTTTAAAAGGACCTTTGAGAAGATTTTTTTCATTAAAACAACATGGTCTATCAGAAAAAAAAAAAAAAGGACCTTTGTTTCCATGTGGTTTAATTTCAATGTAAAACTTAGACTATATTAAGTTATGCATAATTTAAATGCACATATATTTAATACTTAATATTTTCACATGATTTTAAAGTCTTATATATAAAATATGTGTATATAAATTTGTGTCTAGATCTGAGTTTCAGTACTTAACAGGGAAACTTCCAAAAGGTAACAATTTCTTATTGCCAAGATAGAGGAAGAAAATAAAGCAAGCCATTGTAAGCTCTCTAAAAAGTTATAACTCCCCCACCTCAACCCTTAGAATCTGTTCATCAGTCATCTAGAAGTTCTTGGCTTGCATCTTGATTATGTAATTTGAAATCTGGGTGAAGAAAATAGCAATCGTGGTTTTTCCCTTTAATGAATCTTCCATACATTTCTATTTCTATAAACTATCACTTATATTAGGTGTGCCCTTGTGTCAGCATTTCAGCATACGTAAGGCGATCCCAAAGCTGTGGGCACAGTTCAGTATCTTGTATATATTGCTGTCATTAGCTATTCCCATTTCAACATGGCATTTGGTAATGTTGTAGTCTCTGAAGGCCAAAGTTTATCTTGGAGGCTTCATAGTATTCATGCATGCATGCATGCATTCAATGAAAACTAAATCAAAGTAAAATTTATTTTCATTTCACTACCACTCATAATGCCCTTTGATTTCTTTAAATTATAAAATTAACTGAGTCTGAAAAGTATTACTAGGGAAAGAAGAAAAAGGAGGTAATCATGTTACAGAACAGTGAAACTGTAGAGAGAATCTCTAATTATATAATACAGAGCATTACCCCTAAAATACATTTGTGTATTTTAAAGAAACACAATAATACAGAACATAAAAAATTATAACAATATTCTTATGAGTTAAAATTCAGAACAATATTATATCTACATATATTTGAAGTCATTCTGTTTGAGCCAGTCCTTCCTATAGTTCAGTTTTGTTCTTAAAAATACAATGGAAACATATTTATCTAAAGATAAAGATAATATTCCCAATTGCCAAAGTTAGGAACTTAAACAACATCTCATTATCTTAAAATCTCAAATTTTCATTTATGGAGTTTTGAAAAAATACTCATACTTCTAAGAAAAACCAGGCTTAAATTTAGTTTAGGAGCCCAAATATCAAAAATCAATAAAAAAGCAATCCAAACCTCAATACTAGACAGTAACATACATAAAAATGTGTAACTGGTTTGAATAATTTTTAAAATGTTATTTATAAGTAAATACTTCAACAAATGTATGACTATTTAAAATACTTCTGAATATTATAATATATATATTACAATACATAACAAAGCAAGTGTATATATGCATGTTTAGTTAACTAAATACCATCCTAAATATTTATTAGTAAAAGTTTTACTTTAAAATTTCCACAAGGTAGAAATTGTCTTTAAATTCATTTTTATCAGAATTCTGACAACCAACACAAAAGTGGCAGCTCAGTGGCAGCCTTCCATTGGCCACTGTCATCTGTATACATCATATATTACAATTCAAAAATAGCTTCTCCTGCCCACTCTGAAGATAATAAAATATAGAAAGAAGATAATGTGAGAGGAAATTCAAATAAGAAACAATGGCAGGTAATATGTAAAATTTTAGCTGCAATGATGAACAGAATTTACTCAGGATACTGAAACTGGGGATGAATATGCTAAAATAATTTTCAATTAATGTTATTGTCTCTTTAGTTTTCTATGACCTGGTACTCTATAGTGTTTTTCTTTCATGTACTAATTTTAACAGAAAGGGAAATGCTATTTAGTAATTGCCCAAACCTGTTTTTCATAGGAAGGAGTAGATGAGGTTATACAACTTAGGAAAGAGCTGAGAGTACTGATGCTAATTTGCAAATGAAATGTATATCTAAACTAAGAATCTAGAGTATGTAAAAACATCTGGCAATAGATTTATTTCAAGCATACAAAACAATCACTTGTAAGTATTTTGAAATTTCATGTAATAAATTTTAAATAAATAAAATGTACTATTTTTAATTGTACATTTGCACTTCAAGGTATTCTAATAATGAAAAGAAGTTACTGAAACCACTTAAATAAACAATTATACTCTTCACAGAGAAGCTAGTATTAACTGTACAAATAAGAAACAAACCAGATATTTGCAAACAAAAAAATTGGTTAATATGAAGTTATCTTTATTAAGGTATAACATAAGTAATTTCTTTTATATGAGAATTTAATAGAATGAATTCTAGTTTTATAACAGAAAGACAATGAAATATTATGGTAGATGATGAAGTAATGAGTTGATTATTCAAAATAAATGATACAATCTATGTCAAATAAGTGGCACTTTAAAACCAATTTGTACACAATTTAATGAAGATGTTCAACTTAAAAGAAAAGCTAATATCTCATAGACTACTATACAAGATGAATAACAAATTTTATTATGAGTAACAAATATTACTTTGAATAACTGAAATGTGTTGTATGTTGTTTAATTTTGTCATGTATATTTTCCCCTTCCAAATTATAGGATTTCATCCACTTTGTTTTAAAATACCTTTTCTGGAGAATCTCAATACTGTTCTCATAAGTTATTATAAAAATCACTTATTCATGAATATGTTAAATAACTTGCTAATATAATAATCTATAGTCTAGTAACGTGTAACTATATGAATATTATACGGGAAACACTGACATGTAAGGGCTCAGTTTTCAATATTTTTGGGTATAAGGGACTATAAGATAAATAACTTTTCTGAGAAAGGGAATCAGAAGAGGCAAGGATAAAGAAAATTGAACACGGCAAGAATGGAGGAGTAATAGTTAAGTGAGAAGAGAAGTATATAATGAAGGAAAGAAAAAGAAATGGAATAGGATAGGAAAACTATAAAGACAAAGATTACTTAGAAAACTGAGGGCAAAGTACAGCTAATGTTACACGGTATCATGATATACATGCCACTAAATGACATCCAGGAAAGTGGTTAGGGCTAAAGCGGAACTGATAGAATTTGAGCAGCAATATTATTCTCATTATATAGACTTCTTCCAATTTCAACAATATTCTCTTTTTTCTGGAGCTGAAGAACAAAATGGCAAGCTCACAGCCAGAGATGATAAGAAAACTGAGAATCATAGAGGCACAACCACAATTAGAATGAAGTTCTCAGGTAATTCAAAAGTTATTCAGTCTGTTTCCTTTGCCTTAATCCCTTTCTTTTTTATTTGCCAGCCTCATTCAGTAATATTTACCATCTTGAGAGTAAAAATGACACTATCCTGTGTTTTTCTTCCATCTCTCAATAATTGGTGATCATGATCAACAGTACTACTTGTGCAGTCTATCTTCTTGACATCTCAACCTGGTTATTCCATTTAGGTAGCTTCATAACCAAATATATTGAACCACATTTGCTAAAATACTCATAAAGTGCCAAGGAAACCTTTCACAATTACAATGAATATGTTTTAGTATTAACACAAAATAGGAATTTTCCCAAATGCCAGATTCAGTTACCATACATACCCCCTTCTTTGAAATGATATACCTAAAAAGAAAGTATATGCTTTCAGTATACAAAATACTTAGAACACTCATACCAACAAAATTATTAACCTGTAATTTAGTAGATTTGTTAGGAATGTGTCCAGATGTTTTTGAGTAAGTACAATATCATCAGCAAAAAACATGTTTAGACTCCATCATGAGGGAGTTCCTGGTTCAAACGATGCCAAGGTGGTAAGGAGAGGGAGAGAAAGATAGATAAGGAGTGTGAGTTGGAGAGAAACAGGGAAAGGGAGACAGAGAAACAGAAAGAGAGCATTACAGAGAGAGGGAGAGAGAGACAGAGGCAAACAGAAATAGAGACAGATAGAATGAATCTGGGGTATTTTCAGCAGCCTTTCAGAAGTTGATCTTCAGTGGCAGGGAGGACATGTAATAGGAATTCTGCTTTGCTTGGATGTTCATGATTTTTTTCTTCTTCCTATCTGGCAGTCAGTTTCTCAGCCACAGAAGTATGTTGATGAGAAAAGCTTAACGGCTTATAATGAAGAATATAGCAAGATGACAATGGACACATAACTTCCAGTTTCAAGTAACGAAATATCTATTTTAATAAAAGGACATAGGAGAATCATACACATCTCATTGGACATGCTAAATAGGTAAGAGAGGTAAGAACGTCAATTGCTATTGAGTATACGACTACAGTGGCATTCAAATGTCCCTGTTATTCATTTATCTTTCATTGACCCTCATGGAAATATTTAAAATT